>RXOD01004061.1:0-30062 GCA_005223375.1 Amoebophrya sp. AT5.2
TTGGTATTTTGTCCGTTCATACGTACGAAGAAGTCTACGTGTTGAACTCGATCGCAGTGGCTTTTCTTGTATAATTCTTTCACAAGGCAGTTGTTTAGTCTACAATGTCAGGGAAAGGTCGTCGTCGACGCACTTCATCTATTAATACCTAATTCCATGTGACCTCCCCCCACAAACACCGCAATGCACACCACGACCGTCACGATATACAGTCAGTAATAGATCAATTAATGTAGGAGTCCAACACCAAGCACTAGCACTACTAGGTAGGAGCAACAGCAAATGCTAATGCAAAAGCAACTGCAAAAATCAACGCAGTCAATGCGCTGTATTTGTTTTCTGTTTCCGAGCTTCAGCTTGGGCGTGCAGCTTGCTCCTGCGCCGAGGATACCACTTGTTGGGAGCAGGCCCTTTTTGGCTCGCAGCAGGACCAGTGGTCGCGAACGCGACGACGAGACGGCGACGAGCAGCAGCGGAGCGGTCACGGCCTTCTCGCTGTGCCAGAAGGAAAAAGGGTCTTGCAGCGATGAGCGCACGACCCCTCCCCCGCAAGTCGTAGCCACACCAGGAGCTTCCCCACCCAACAGTCCCGCCGCGGGCGGCCCCGTTGCGCCAGGAGCGGCGGCGCCCACCCCCGCGGCCGCGGCCCCTAGTGGTACCCAATCAGCTACACCAGTGGCAGCAGCCGCCACCTCCGCCGTGATCAACGTGGTCACCTTCAATATGTGGATTCCGTGGATTAAACCCGAACATCTTCCGATGCACAAGAACCTCGTGGACACCAAGCTTCAGGGCGTGGACTTCTTCGCCTTCCAGGAGTACGTTGCGCCGGCGGGGACGACAAATATGTATGCTAAGGTCCTGGACGCCAGCAAGTACGGCGCGGTCGAGGACAGCTGGAAAGGGTACAACGGTGACGACGGCCTGGGAATCGCCTACGACAAAACGAAGTGGAAGTTGGTCGCCGACTCCGTGCAGAAGATCGCGGTGACGCCAGCGGCCCAAGACCGGTATTGCGACCGGAGAGTGCTCGTGGCGTCGTTCGACCGTAAGGAGGGCGGCGCAAGGGTGCGGGTGGCCAACTTACACGGGCCCCTGTGGAAGGGCGCCCCGGACTACAATACCGGAACAACCAAAATCAAAAACGCCATGAGCACCAAAGAGTTTGGCAAACCGGGGGTGCTCCAGATTTTACTGGGCGACTTCAACGATCTAAACAAGAACATCGGCAGGGCCGCCAACCCGAACATGGTGTGGGACGATGCGACCTTCGTCCACGCCTTCAATTCCATTACTAGCACAAAGATCCGTACAAAGTTTAAAAATTTTGACCACATCGCGGTGGCAGGAACAGCCTTAGAGGGAGGGAAGAACGCCAAATTCAAGAACGAAAAAGTGCTGGAGTTTGCTGGCAGCGACCATCCAATCATCCAGATCGGGATCCCGGTGAAGATGTGACAGAAGTGGTCCTGGTGTTGATGAAGACTGAGCGGGCGAGGGTCGTTCTTCTATCTACTTACGAACGTACTTTACTTATACAGAGAAGGCATCGATCTCTTCAACGCCGAATCCTATATGCTACTAGCCACCTACCCCTGAGGCTGAGTCTGGAACTGTAGTAGAAGAACCAAGTGAAGGTGTAGTATTTAAAGAAAGTAATTTACTCTCACTGTGTGTCCATCTCCATGCCCTGGAGGACCTGGAGCTGGACCACGGACGAAAGACAGCCAGAGCCTTTTCCCCCAGGCTCTCACGACAAAAACGCGAAAAGTGGGTGTCGTCCGAGTGAAACCTCTTTGTCGGCTCGAGTTTCTGAGTTCATAGTGAAAGTCTAAAACACGTAAGCCCAGCAGAGCGGTAACTACATCCTACATCCTACGCCACTTGTATGTAATTGTATGATTTTGATCCAGTTGTAGTTTGTGTTTGTCCTTGTTCCCCCGCACTGCTAGCCGCATTCCCATTTTTCGCAAGGTTCATTTACTTTCCACGCTTGCATTCAAGTTTTTGATATTTCGAACATCTGTTTTTTGGTCGTCGTGTTGAAGATGAAGGTAGCAACAAGGGATGAACGGCATACAAGAACGAACTTCCGCTTATCGACGCCGCAGCAGCCTTGTCATTGATTACTTACTCGTCAGCTTCACTGGACGAGTTCTCAACGAATACTCGTCGTCGAAGAACAGATATTTCTCCCGTCGAAACGGAAACACGAAAAAAGGACGCTGGCTCCGTGATCTGCTTGCTTCCTCCGTGGTGACATCAATTTGCATCTATTCATGGTGCATCTTGCAGCCGTTTCCCGTAAGAAAATGGTATCCTTGACTCGTGAAGTTGATGACAGTCTTCTTCAAATCCCATGTATATGAAATTAATTTTTATTTATATTTACGACCACTCCAACAGGATCAGGAACAGAAAGAAGGGCGACGCACCTTCATGACCCCCATTCATTGCGAAGCGATTGGTTTGGCTTTCCGTAATTACGCACGAAAGGTAGAAGAAGTCTCGAGCTTGATCAATGCTCTCGCAGTGATCAATCAAAAAACAAGAATGCGTCAGCTCGGTATTTGTTGCTGCCTGATGCTTTTTACGGGCCCGACGCCGACCGTGCAACTCCAAGGCCCGCTACCCCCTGGGGGGTTGCTGCGACGACAAGGGAGAAGCAGAAGAACCAGGAGCGACGAGGATGTTGATGAGAGTAGGACCACTACAAGCCGCGGGCGCAGGAGCGCCACCGCTAAAGAAAAAAGGGCTCCTCCTCCTGCGGTCTCCTTTTGTCAAAGTAAAAGCTCCTGCAGCGGAGATGACCACGACACCAGCGGCAGCGACAAGAAAGAGGAGGACGACGACAACAAAGACAGTCGCGCTATTAACACAACGGAAGCAGAGGTATGGACAGAGGATCAATCCGGGGAGGCAAATAGAACGGTAATAAACCTAGGAAAGGCTGCTCCGAACGCGACCGATGAAGAAGCTTCGCGGGGACGGCGCCGTCAGGCGGATGCTGAAACGGATGCGAGGAAAAATCGGAATGAAACAGCTGCACAGGTGGAGAAAGCAGCAGACGGCGCTGCCGCTGCAGGTATCTCTGGAAGCGTAGCTGCGGCGGCTTCGTGGATCACTCACAAAGCAGCAGACGGCGCTACCGCTGCCGCTGCCGCTGCTGGAAGCGTAGGTGCGGCGATAGCAAAAGCAACAAAGAAACGCTGGGCGTCACCCGCATCGACACCAACCGCGCCGGCGCCATCGACTCCGGTCCCCCCAAGTAGGCAGGTGGCGACTCCGGTCCTCCCGGCTCCCTTCGCCCCCACTCCCTATGTGGTGCCATCTCCGCTCCCTCAACCGCCCCCGCCGGTCCCGGCGCCGGTCGCAGGGGCCTACGCTACCCCAGGTGAAACTACTGTGAACGTGGTTTCCTTTAACTTGTGGACTCCGTGGTTACGGGCAAGCAAGAGCCACTACCGCGCGCAGAAGCAATTGACCGACCACCTGTCCACGACGGATGGAGGAGTGGACTTCTATGGCTTCCAGGAGTATTATCCGGGTGGAACCTGGTGGTGGTCCATCTTGGACTCCAGCAGATACGGCATGGTCGCGGACACCTGGGCTGCCCCGCCGCCGCGGGGCGATGGGGGGAACAGGGGCAACGATGGCCTGGGAATCGCCTACGACAAAGCGAAGTGGGAACTGGATCCGAGTTCCGTGCAGAGGGTCATGACGACACAGTGGTCTAACGACCTATGGTGCGACCGGCATGTGCTCGTAGCGTCGTTCACGCGGCGGCAGGGCGGCGCGCGTGTGCGGGTGGCGAACTTCCACGGACCTCTCTGGCTGGGCCCCGCGCACCCCGCGACCGCGACAACCAAAATCAAAAACGCCATGAGCACCCAGAACTTTGGCGGACCGGGGGTGCTCCAGATTTTACTGGGCGACTTCAACAATCTAAACAACAACATCGGCAGGGGCGTCAACCCGAACATGGTGTGGGACGACGCGACCTTCGTCCACGCGTTCAATTCCGGCACTGACCCACAAGTCACCAAATTAAAAAATTTTGACCACATCGCAGTGGCAGGAACGGCCTTGGTGGGAGGGACGAGCGCCAAATTCACGAACAAAAAGGTGCTGGAGGGGGGGTCCTACAGCGACCATCCAATCATCAAGATCGGGATCCCGGTGAATATGTGACAGAAGTGGTCCTGGTTTTGATGAAGACTGAGCGGGCGAGGGTTCTTCATCTATCACTATCTACTTTACTTCTTATACAGAGTGAGAAGGCATCTCTTGCTCTTCAACGCCCATGCCCAATCCTATATGCTACTAGCCGCTTACCCCTGAGTCTGGAACTGTAGTAGTAGAAGAACCAAGTGCTGAAGGTGTAGTATTTAAAGAAAGTAAATCTACTTCGGTATCGACTCACTGGTGTCGATCTCCATGCCCTGGAGGACCTGGACCTGGACCACGGACGAAAGACAGCCAGAGCCTCTCCCCCAGGCTCTACTCACGACAAAAGCGCGAAAAGTGGGCGGCGTCCGAGTGGACCGACGTCTTACGCATGCATTCCAGCGACCAGTGGTTCACCTTTCGAGTGTCGCTGGAATGCATGCGTAAGACGTCACCTACACCTTTCGATGGGGCCATTCGAGGTGAGTGCTATTCTTGTTCACAATCTCTACCCCGACAGGACCACTCGATCCTTTCTATCCCGATGAAGTGTAATCAGTCAATCTCTAGTAGGTACCCCTTTTGCTATCATAACACCCCGAGTAGGGTAACTCATCATCATCGAGTCTCAGAGCGGCTTCGACGCGTGGACTTGAAAGTGAGTGGTGGATTTCTTTGTTCGGCTTTATAGGTTTCGTGAGCAAACTTGTGCTCGTGGCCACCGGCGTCTCATGGCTATGGACCCGTCGCTTCGTGCTTCTACACCGACGTCTTACGCATGCATTCCAGCGACCAGTGGTTCACCTTTCGAGTGTCGTAGCGAAGCCGTGACTGGCCGCATCAGTTCTTTTTCCGCTTTGATAGCTTTTGCTTTCGTCTCTCTTCGATGACCCGTACCGCATGCATCGCGTCCGAGGATCGTCCGTTGCAATTGCTTTTGCTACTGCTGCTTTTGCTACTGCTAGATTGGGTTTTTAAGTTAGTATATTTTTTATATTTTTTCGACTGACACTGCGCATACCTACAGACACTGCATTGCATGCAGTGCAGCAGCTCCTCGCTGTATATAAACCGAAACCCCTCTCGATTCTCGGCTCTATTTTTGTATCTTTTCGAAGATTCCTACTTTTGTTTCGCTAGATGCAGCTGGAGCATCCACTGTCACAGATTGATTGAGCGTCCCTCGATCTAGGAATTTCCAATCGGGGGCTGAGACAATTACAAACACGGGCGTCAATATACTTAAGTACTTTATCTTTTGGAAAAGCTGCGATAGAAAATGGGCTTATTCGGTCCCCGTCGCCGCGCCGCGGTTTTTGTCTTCCATCTGGTCAGGGGTTTGCAGTCAGCCCGGCCTCCCCGATCCCACGACGAGCAGCGGGCGGCGATGGAAATGTTTCCGAAGGGATCGTCGATGCTGAATTTTTTCTCCTCGCACCAGCAGGAGGCCAGCCCAGCGCCCCCTTCTGCTGAGGACCAGGACGAGGAAGAGCGGCAAGCGTTTTCGACGTTCTTGTTCTTGGATCAGACTCAGACGCTGACCACCGACGCTCATCTGCAAGACCACCGGAAGCTGATGACATTCCCTAAGATCAGGTGGCGCCGGGGCAGGGGTCGACGTCGTCCGAAACCGAAACCTCCGAGGCCGGGCCCGCAGGAGCCTGCTGCAGCCAGTGGCGGGAACAACGCCTGCATGGATTTCGTGGAAGCGATCGCGGGCACCGATATTGGTGAAGCACTCATAGACGCCGGCGGTGACCCGCCACCTCTCGTCTACCCCGTCACGCCAGCACCCCCCGCACACCCCGCGAGCTTGAACTGCTGCTACGACGAAAATGGAAAGCTGATCTAACCGTCCCAGGATTCAACGGCGTTTCTGATTTTGTGATCGGTTGCGACAGCCGCGGCCATCGCTCGAGTACGAGCAGCTGCCCCCGCCCGACTGCCCCCATTTACGCAGGGGGCCGCATTTGGGGTCGTCTATCGGCACTCCCCCCCTACATGACGTAGCCCGACGCCCTCACTGAGTGTCCCTCAGACGCGATATGCCCCATCAGACGAGCGCGTCGAAAAGTTATCGCTCCGATGGCGATGTCTCGGCAAAAATATACTTAAATGAATGCGAACGATTCACTCACTGGAATTTATGATCTAGAACAAACCACCAGTACAAGCACAAACTCTTTTCTCTTTGTTTTACCACCTTTGTAGTGGGTCGCAGATGTGCTTGTGCAGGAAAAAGATCCAGATCCTTGAGCGCCGCTATAATTTTTACCGAGCGACGAGGACGAAGGAGTGAAATCAGTCGAGAGAGTACATCATCATCAAAGTCGTCGATTACATTCGACCGTGTCGTCGTCATTCGAACGAGAAAGCCAAGAAACCCGCGCTTCGATACTCTGCTGTGTTTGTCCTGCCTACTCTGGTGTACTTCGTTCTACTTCCTACTCCAGTTTCTTCTCGACAGATAGACGTCCGTGCTGTCAGTCGGAGTCGAGCACGACCACGACAGATAGCTGTGATATCAGCTTCCGCAGGGAAGCGGAAACGGAAAAGATGCATCATCACTAAAGCTTTTCTCCGCGTCCGCACTCGCTCTCGCGCGCACCAACGTGAGCATGTCGGGGGCCTCTTCCCGCTCAGGCATCGTCTCGTCGCGTTCCGGAGGTAGCGCGCGGGAGCCGGAACGTGTCTCCGCCGCAGCTCTCGCAGCTGAAGCGCGCCAGCCAAATTCCGCCGAGCACCCGCCTCCGAATGGTGATGGCTCCGTCGATCGTGCCAAGGAGGTTCTGCTCGCGCGCATCAAAAAGCGGCAAGCGATCGAGGACGAGGAGCGCGCGGTACTAGCTGGTGCGCGAGGACCTCCTGGTGACAAAATAAAGCGCAGGAGCAAGCGCAGCTTCCCAGAGCAGGTGGACCACGCGGCCGACGAAAGCGACCCGGTCGCCGCCGGTCTCGCAGCCGTGAGGGATAGCCTGCGGCTGGCGCGGGACGTGATCGAGAAGCGGAGCAGGGAGGAGGAGGCGCTTTTGAAAAGCGAACAGTCCAGGCTGGCCGCGCACCAGGGAGCTGGAGCTCTGCACGACCACGCGGGGGTTCTGCGCGACGCCACGCTGCTTTGCTCCAAGGCGGAGAGCAAGCTGAACGAGCTGGAGCAGGTGTTCGGTAAAGCTTTGGAGGAGCTGAAGGCGACGCACTGCCAGGAGGTCGAGCACGCGATGGGCGTGGCCGAGAAATTGAAGGGCTGGTACGAGGAGGTGGACGAAGAACTGCAGTACCGCGACGAAGTCTCGGAGGAGTTTCTGCGGGCGCGCAAAAGTCCGATGCTGGACGAGGTGCGCGAGTACGGGCGGAAGCTGTTCGCGGACCTGGAGGCCGTGTTCGTAGCCGTCGACGAGCACGGCGAACACGCGCGCAAGGGCGAACTACTACTCAACCGAGAGGAAGCGATCGTGGGGCAAGTGCAAGAAATCGCGGAAGAACTGAAACAACAGGTGCAGGAAGCGAAAATTTTTTTTACATTTTTTGGCGTGTTGTGCAATGCATGTTTAAGCTATGGGAGCCTGACGGTACGTAAAAGTAGCGTAACCGTAAGCGTCTATAGCTGCAGAAGTATCTAAATCTATAGCTCTAGCTGAGGACGGAATCGGAAAAGAACATATGCACCATGCGGCTTGAGTATTATTTGAATTTGGCTCGTGGTCCCACGACAACCCAACGACACCAGGTCGACGAGTTTATCGGCGAGCTGGAGGAGACGCTGACCGAGCACTGGAGCACGAGTCTGCGGGAGTCGTACGGCGCCTTCGCACGCGAGAAGGTCGGACCGCACCCCATCCGAGACAACCAGGACTACTTGACCGCCTCGCGCCACATCCGCGATCTGCACGCCGAGCACCTCGCCTTGATACCTCTGTCGCGGGACCTCTTGGACATCGAAAAGGACTTGTTCTCGATCATCGCGGAGGAGGGATCCGTGGTCGCCGGGGCCGCGCTCGATCCGGGGGGAGCCGCAGGAGCAGGAGGTGCGGCCGCCGGAGGCGCTTCGGCGTCGGCCTCCGCAGAAAGTCGCGTGCAGTCGGAGGGCAGCACATCGTCAGCGGATCATCGAGCGGGTGACTCAGACTCTCGGTTCGTGGATCCGGACGTGGTCCTGCGGCGCAAGAAGATGGAGCTGGTCGACGGGATGAAGGCGCAAATCACGGACAACTACGAGCTTTTGTCGGGGAAGCTGGAGGCGTTGCTGCAGTACGTGAAGAACAAGATCGCGACGACCCCCTCAGGCGATCGCGGGGACTCGGAGGAGAAGGCGCTGCGGCACTACGCGGACGCGAAGGCGAAGATGGTGGGGATTTTTCACTTGCGCGACGAGCACCTGCAGCTGGTGGAGGAGCTGCGCGACCTGCTGGACGAGAAACTTATGCAGAGACAGAAGGTGCTCCTCCCAAAACAGGCCCAGGCGACGTTGATGCGGCACCTGCGGAAGGCGAGCGGGGGGTTGTTCGAGAAGATGCGGGGCTTTCAGGACGAGTACGTGAGCATGCAAAAGTGGGTCGACGCGCGGTACAAACAGCGGCACCGAGACCTGGTCACGCACGTGTCGCACCTGGAAAAGAAGCTGGAACTACTGCACGCGAACCGAGCACACAAAGCACACTTCCAGCGCTGTTTGTCGGACAACTTCCTGCGCTACCCCTTCGAGACGCAGACAACATACCTGGCGGTGATGGCAAGGATGACGGAGCTAGAAATGCACCTGCAACACATCGTGGACAAAGGCTTCCCGGAACTTGCGGTAAGAGTGTTAGAGCAGGTTCATCTTCGTCTATTCCGAGCTTGCTATGAATCAGATCGCGTGAATCGCATGAATTTCAGGTCGATGACGAGTACAGCGAGAAATTGCTGGTGGGGAACCTGAAGAGAAAGGAGCTGCTGCGCATCCTCGCCGATCGCGTTCACGAGCTCGAGGACGAAAAGATCCTGAACAAGATTGCTTTTCGCACCAGTATTGTCGGCGACTCCCTGAAGCCGAGCACGGACAACCCGCACGGCGTTTTGTTCTCCGTCCACGACGACGCTAGGCATGATCTAGTTGGCGGGACAAGTGACCAAGACGACGGCGGCATTTTTCCTCGAGGACAGCAAGGGAAGAACAAGAACAAGAAGTTCGACATTTCTTCCCACGACGAGGACTTCACGGAGCGCCGCAAGCTGGAGAAGATGAAGCACGAGAACTTCGTCCAGCTCGTGTCCGAGAAAATCGACGCGAAAATCGACGAGCTGAAGAAGGTCGGCTTCCTCCGCGGCACGTCGCACGACGACGCGCAACTGCTAAATCCGGATGATCTGGACCTGGTTTCGGTCGCGGACACGGAGGACTCGATGGTGCAGCTCCGTTTGATCCAGAAGCGCACCGTGGAGAAGGTGAAGAAAGAGGTCGAGGAGCGACAGAAGATGGAGGGAGCTGCGACCTCTCTCGGGGGGAAGAGAAGCCGCGAGAAGGCCCTCGCGGACCGCCGCGCGGCGGGAGCAGGAAACTGTAACCAGCTGCCCGGCGGGCTGCCGACGTTCGGGACGGCGGAGAACCTGCATTCGATGCTGGACTGGGATCTGGACGCGCAGCGGCCTGGGGCGACGAGCAGCGCGCAGCGGCGAAAGATCGATCTGACCGACTACGAGCGTGATCTGAAGATCGGGGACGCGCTGTTGGACGACTTTTTGATGGACGAGGAAGGCGAATTCGATGACGCCTCCGACCTGTTCGACACTGCGTCGAATGCTTCAAGCGCGGCCAGCAGCGTCGCGATCAGAAAACCGTCCCTGAAGATGAAAGCAAAGGTGGAGGAGCGGGGGACGGGGAATAAAAGCAAGAAAACGACGAAAACCGCAACCGGCGCGGCAACAAATAATCGGCGGAGCACGAATGCGAGCAGGAGCAAACTGGGAGCTGTTCCAGAAGAAGCAGGCGCGCCTCCTCCTACAGGGGGAGCGGACATGCTGGACGACATGTCGATACGTTCTGCGGACAGCCAAGAAGTGCGGAGCTTCAAGGCCCGCCCCGCGGCCGAAACGAAATCGAAGTTTCTGCGGAGCGAAATCAGGCGAAGTGAGGCAATGCAGCGCGACGTGCTGCGCGATTTCGAGGAGGAGAAATCGTCTGACTTCGAAGAAGCAAACAGCCTAGCGTCGCTTTCGTACGCCGCGGACCGGGCGAACCGAAAGACTGGCGGCGCGCAAATGGGCTCGCGCATGACGAACCAGCAGACGGCGGCGTTTCTGAAGGACCTGAAAGAGGCACAGTACACAGACAGAGCTCCAGCTTCGTCCTCGTCGAGGGCCAAATTGGACAGGAGTTCGCTGGTAGATGAAGAGGGCGATCCGGACTCCGAAACCCCCGCCGGCCCCGATGGACGGCCCGCCCCGCAGCAGGTCTTCGCCTTCTTTCCCGAGCGGAGCTCGGTCGACTCGTCGAAGGTTTCCAGTGTAGGAGGCTCGATCATTCGTGCGTCCGCGCCGGCGATTCTTTCGACTGTGAGCCTGAAATCGCCGATCGACTTCAGCCAGCGCCTTCCGTCGTTCGATCCCGGGAGCTTCCCGCACCCCGCCGACGACGACCACGCCGGGAACAGGAAGCTAACGCGCAAGTCGTTGACGCACCTCCAGCGGGTGTTCGACAAGATCTCGGTCGCTGACAATCTCGAGTCCGACATGCTGGACGTCGCGCTGCCGAAGATCGAGGAGGCGCACCACATTCTGGACCTGATTCGCCGGCTCTCCTCGAACACAAGCATGGTGAACATGACGCAGCACGACGGCCATTTATTCCGCCCCGCAGGTGCTGGTCACGACGTCCACCTCGAGCACCCGCACCCCGACGCGGTGATCGACTCCGCCCAGTCGCGCATCAGCGCGCTGACCGTCCAGCTGTCCCAGATTCTGAACTTGTTCGCGGACTGCTGGCAGCTGCTGGACATCGACACGACGAAGACGCACCACGTCCTGCGCGAGCTCTACGCGGCCTTTCACCGCGAGCACGAGAGGTCCGAAAAGAGACTGCACACCGCCATGTCGCACGTTTATAAACGGAACGTGTTCGACCGTTTAATTTCCTACGTGGACGAGAGCTTCTTCCTCTGGCGGACAAGAGTGCTGAAGCGGCGGGAGGCGAAGTACCTGCGGGAAAACCTCGCCCTGAAGCTGGACAACTGCCGCACCGCGCTGTCGAAAGACCTGTATTTCACGAACTGGCGCATGAACTGCCAGGCACAGAATTCCGCGATCAAGCTGCTCAACTACTACGCGACGAAACGGTTCGCGGTGCAGCGGAACTGGTATTTGGTGGCGTTGGCCTTCGAGCAGTGGACGGGGTACTGGCGGAAGGCGGCCTACAGACGCTCGTTCCATGACTTGGCGAACAGCGGAAAACTGGAGGCGGACAGCTGGAAAAAACTGTGCGAAGAAATCACGGACGACCGGAACAACCTCGCGTCCAAGTACGCGTACCTGCAGGACCTGTTGAGCACGGAGATGAGCAGCGCGGGGGGAAACTACAATAACGCACCGGGGGCGGGGCACGAGGACCAACACGGGGGGAATGATGGAGATGGTTATCATGCTGCTGGCGGTGGATATCGATCTGCGCATGCAGGCGCTCCCGCAGCGCCTATCGGTGCAATACCTCCTGCAGCACCCGCGCCCGCCTCTTCGACTTCTGCGCCTGATGTTCCGCAGGAGCAAGCAGGTCCCGTGTCCTCTGGCTCGGCGTATAATCGGTCCGCCGGCGCGGCGGTCACGACTAGTGCTGCAGATTACAGTGTGCAGCAGGTCCCGACGCCGACTTTGTACGAAGCCGACCACAGCTCGCAGGTGGGGAGTCGCGCACCCATCCATCATCAAGTCTCTACGGCGGTGGATTACGCCAGGATCGTCCACGAACAAAAAGCCCAGCGCGCGCTCGGACTGAGCGTGTCGTCGTCGTCGGGGGTGGGAATTGGCACCGCAGGCACCGTGGTAACTTCTGCGGCCTCGCCCTCGACCGGAGACGTTCACATCCTCCCCTCCGCGGACGCTCCGATCGGAAGTGTCGCGGAGGGCATGGCCCTGTTGAACCTGGTGCGCAAGAAGCAGAAGTCTTTGACGCGGTCGAGCGATCATGGTGCGGGGCCGGATCATTATGGTGCTGCAGTTGGAGATGTCCCGGAGGGCCCCCCGGGCGCGCCCGGCTCAGATTGGATGGGCGGAGCTGCAGATAGGTCCTCGCTGCAGGACGCTGACGCGGGTGGCGACAGCCCAGCGGTGCTGCCGCGGGGAACTTATGCGGGGACACCATCCTCCGGAGGCATCTCGCTGAAGGGGAGGGCAAGAGGCGGAAGAGGCAGCGTTGCACTGGGGACGTCCACGTCGCGCGGGGCGAATAGTTCAGGATCTTCGCTGACGAACAGTGGTGCCGTGATACCTGCTACCGCGTCAACATCAGCAGCTGCAGCGGCCCACCACCTCAGGCGAAGTGCTGCGGATAGTGCCATGTCGGTTTCGATCGAGCCCGGCGCGGGAGGTGGTACCGCGACGGACAGCAAAGCCGAGCTGGACGAGAAAAACGAGGCGGACTTGGAGGTGCTACTGGAGAGCTATCTCGCGCAGGCGTCGTCGGCGGGCGCTGCGGGTAACGGCGGGGTGATCCGGGAGTACATCCGTCAGCTGAAGTCTGGTAGGCTGACACTGAACGATCTTCCCGGGACCCTGCGCCAGCACCTGGAGAAGCACATGCCGGCCAGCGTACTGAAGAAAATCATCGCGAAGGGCCTCGGGCAGAAAAGCGGGCTGCCGCTTCGAACGACTGCTGGTGGCAGTGTTAGTGGTGGTCCCAGCAGCCCTTCCACGAACCTCCGCGCGACGGGAACTTCGCTGGGGGAGGACGGCCTGGTCCGTGAGGTGTTCCATCGGGGGCATGCGAGGCATAGTACGAGTGGAAAAGCCACCAAGAAGGTCGGCGCCGCGGCGGAGGGGGAGCGGGGGGGCGAGGACGCGTTATTTGGCGAGGACGACGAGGAGGACAATTTCGACGTGGGAGGAGACGCGGCGGGAGTAGAGAAATCCAACGCCGACCTGAACAAGACGAAGGCGATCGCTGACGTCGCGAACGACCACGCCGTCCGCGCGCGGTCGTTCCTGCGCCCGACCGCGGAGGTGAGCCAGATATCCGCCATCAAAGCGGCCGCGCGGAAGACGGAGAAGGCGGATTTGCTGGGTGTCGGGGCACGAGGAGGAGCAGGTGGCGAAGATGGTACTTCTACTTCTAATGACCGTGGTCGTCGGGGGCTCCTCACGTCAGGTTCTTCCGCGGCGGAGGATTCGGACGAGCTTGACATCTTCACCGAGCAAATGGGGATGGGCACAACAGCACCAGCTGCTACCGCCTCCACTTCCGAGAAAGCGCACGCGCACACCGAGCTGCTGCAGCTGGCCCAGAAGCAGGGCGGTGTGTTGCTGGAGCTGCTGCGGTTCTGGAAGGCGCTCCAGATCTACCGCGAGATTTACGTGGTGTTCTACGGCAACCACCACCGCATGGCGCGCATCGAGGAGCACTTCAAGAGCGGGAGGCAGCCGAGCATTTTGCCGGGCGTGTACGGGATGCTGGTGAAAGACGTGACGCCGGCCTCCGTCTCGAACTCGAGCTCCACCTCTGACGTGAACGCGGACCATGTGATCCTGATTCCTAAGGGGCACGCGGTCTACGTCGAGGAGGTGGTGACGCGGGACGTGGAGCAGCTGGACGTGGTCACGGGCGTGCGTACCAAACGGAAGCAGCAGGTGGTTTCTCTGTCCCACCTGCACCCCGCCTCGAACGAGCTGTCCGAGAACCTCGAGACCACGCTGGAATCGCTGCACGACGCGCTGATGGACATCCAGTTCCACGCAGACGGCACCCGGCCCCTGGTGTTCGAGCAATTTGACAACAAAAAAACCCATCCAACTAGTACGAAGATGTTTAACGAGAGGGAGAGCAAAACGGGGGGTGGTGAGAGGAACGAGAACGTGCGCACCATCGAGCGGCACTTGCGGGAGCTGCAGAATCTGGTGCACGGATACGCGCGCGACGGCTACGTCGTGCAGCACAGCGACTGGGAGCGGGACCCGATGCAGTCGAAGTCCACGAAATGGAGCAAGCTGCAGCAGCTGTTGACGTTCGCGGTCGGGCCTCTGGCGCTGGCCCCGAGGAGCAGAAGTGGGAATGTAAAGGGGATGTTGAAAACATCATCAAATGCAGACCCTGCTGCTGGTGAAGACGAGCAGCTCCCGTTGCTGGCCACCACGGCCATGGACATCCTCGAGCGCGCGGCGGAACACGCCGCTGTGGTGTCGGACCTGTTCGTCGGCTACGCCGAGGGCGAAACCGGCCGGAAAGATTCGCTCGAAACGCGGAGACTGTACCTGGAGCACCTGCAGCAGACGTCCCCGGAGTTTTTGTTCCACGTGCAGGATTTGATCATCATCCTGCGGTCCGCCGCGCACGCCTGCGCGCTGGGGAAGACAGAGGAGTTTGTCTCCAACCCCGTGCTGTACCAAAAACTGCAGGAAGCGCACGCCGCGGACGCCGTTGCGGTTGCGCGCGGCGGTGCAGCAGCAGCAGGAGGAGGAGCACCACGCGCTGGAGAGCAGCAGCAGCAGCAGTCCCCGGGAGGTCGTGGTGGTCTTACTCGCACAACAGCAGGTGGATCCTCCTCGCCGGCGGCCGCCGCGGTCGCGAAGCGGATGAACAAAATCCTGTCCTCCGGAGGCGCCAACGCGCAGGCCGTGGCGCAAACCGCGGTCGACCCGCCGTCGGACGTGTTCCCGGAGGTCTTCCTGCTGGTGGAGGTGCTGAACTCCACGCCGGCGCACGTGAAGCACACCGCGCTGCGGTACGTGATCGAGACCGCGTCCAGTTTCTACCACGACCACTCCCGGAGCAAGTACGCCGCGTTTTTACCCGGTACGACGGCGACGACGGCCACGCCGCTCTCGCACCACGCGGGGAAGAACGACCCGACGCCGGACACGCACGAGGCGGTGCTCGTGCACGCATACGGCCTGGTCAGTCACCACTTCAGAAAAGCGGTCGACCTGGAGTTGCAGCCACTCCTGAGTGGTGCTGGTGGTGATAGCAGTCTATTTCCGAAGGGCAAGGGGAACAACGTCGGCAACGACGGGAAGATGATTCTGAGCAGCAGCTACGGGCAGCGGGTGCCGAATGTTGGGCGGGAAAAGGCTGGACCAGACGACATGGAGGATGGTGAGCAGGAGGTGATCGCGAGGCTGGGGCTGGTGAGTCAGCTGCTCCGCGAAGTGCGGCAGTTCGCGAAAGGGACCGCCATCACGCAACTGCCGCAGGGGAGATTCGAAATCACAACGAAACAGGATCAGAAGCAAGTAGCTGCTGGCGGTGGTGATATCCTCGGGGCACGAGCTGCACCAGTCGTCGCGGGGGGAAAAAGAACAACTGCTGTTGTGTTGACAACAAGTGGCTCGAGCAGAGGAGCTCCTGCGACAGCAGGTGGCTCTTACCGTCGAAGCGCGACATCCTCCTCGTCAAGGGCGAGAAGTGCTGGTAGAGACGGCGAACACCGGGAGCCGCCGGCCGATCTTCGGTTAAAAAGTGTTACTTCCGAAGGGGAAGCTGCTCCGCCTTCGCAGGAGGTGGGGTTCGAAGAAGTAGCAAGTGGCGGCGAGGAGAGCACTGCTCTCGAGGACGACTCCGGAATCAATAAACGGCGAGCTGCTCCTACTGGTGATGGCGATCGTCCCTCCGTCGCGACCGACGCGGCAGCGCTGGCGCCAGCAGCAGCTGCCACTGCGGCCCCGAAGAGAGCGAACAAAACCGCGGGCCCGAAGAAAGCGAAGAGTGATCTTGATGCCCGGCAAAGCACTAAGGCGGGAGCCCACTCACGATCGTCGGAACGCAAGACGTCGCATCACGCCTCAGCTGATGGCGCTGCCCCAAATAAACGGGCGGTGGGCAAGAAACACGAGACACTGGGCAGACGACATCCAAGTACCACCTCGCACGACTCCTCCAGCTCCCCGTCCCCTTCGCCGCCCGCAACCCGCCAACGGGGCCACCATGATTCGCAGCAGGCCACGAACCACGTCAACGTCGTGGAGCAAGGCACGAAAGAAAAGGGGAAGGACAGCAGGCACCCGGAGCGGACGACCACGTCGTCCGGACAGAGGTCGTCCGAGCACAGCGAACCTCCAAGTCGAAGTCCTCCTTCGCGGCGGACGAGGTCCTCCAAGGTTTCCGAAGATCCGTCCTCAAAGATTAAGACTCTTTATCAACAGCGTATGAGTGCGGCAGGCGAAGGCCACATCACGCACCTTTTTAAGACGGCGCATAAGATCGCGGCGCGCAAGAGCAAAACCGTGCACCACCCGCATCAGGGGCATAGCACGGCGGGTGGAAAAAGCAGCGCAAAGAGCAAGTCCAGGACTAGCTCGAGGTCCTCGACCACGTCAAACTCAAAGTCATCGCCACACTCCCGGCACAGCCGCAGTCCCTCGTCGCGGGCGGGATCCACCATGAAAATAAAAAACAGGGCCACAGTAGCGTCGAACAAAGACAAGGTGGCGGCGAAGGTGGCCTCCTCTCGAAGCTCTGCTGCTCCTTCGACGGCGGCGATGCCGTCGCACATGGAACTGCTGCAGAAGATGCAGAGCCGGTTGGACGAGCGACTGTCGCAGGTGGCGCACGATCACCATTCGCCCGCGTCGAAGTCTACTTTGAAGTCTGCGGGTGCCGGAGCAGGTCGACATCATGAGCACCAGAGCCGCGCTAGTGGTCGCACAGGCGCTGGATCGAAGGCGGCCGCTCCGATGAGCTTTTATCCCGGTGGCGCGAGTTCGGCGGAAGACCACAGCACGGGGCAGAGCGGTTCATCGTCGACATCCTCGTGGTCGGCGGTTGAGCAGGGGCAGGGTTACAGGTACGACCCATACCCCCGATCTAGCAGTGGGAGCAGGGCCTCGTCTGTGGGGCGCATAGCGCGGATTGGTATTGGTGCCACTTCTGCCAACTATGCAGCTGCACCAGCTGGGTGGCCCATTGGTGTTGCAGGGGGCGCTACGGGCGCTGCGGGCGCAGCTTCGGGACCTGTGGGCGGTTCCGGAAATGCAAGAAGCATGCGGAGCCCCGCCACGACCACGATGCTTTCCCACCCACCTGGAGAGCAGACACCGCAGGAGCGCATTCAGCGACATCGGGTGAGAGGCGTTGGCGGTGGTGGGGGAAGGTGACCGCGACCGCGAGCGTAACGTCGGTTATCGGGATAGAGGTTTCGTGCCATCTTGTTCTACTATCGACGACATCAAAAATTGGTGACCAAAAACTAGGACAAAGACAAAAACTAAAGACGCGCCTACTATACTTACACCTCCTAAACAAAGTGTGGAGGGGGCCTGGTGGAGCTGGACGGAGGAGGCAGCCTCGCCACTTTCGTCTTAGGTCCTACTTCCAAGAAGAAGAAGCAATAGCAAATTACAAGCATCGGATCGAAGATCTTGACACGACCACTTTGAGAATACCGACAATGAAATCCGAAGCGGTTGTTCTACCGTAGCAGGAGCAAGAACTCAAACTTATCCGCACATCTATCTTCACGTTCACTCAGCAGCAGCTGTTGCTCATCGAACTACACGAGGGCTCCTGGCCAAAACAACGTGTTTTTTTTTCTTGTTCCGGTGTTTTTGTGCGAGCGCTAGGCCGTAGATGGCTTCCAATTCTATTCGTCTAAATTCGAACTCCTCGATCTCGATGGCATGAGTGAGGGCATCGGGTGAGAAAGAATGCGGATGGAGTGAGTCGAACTCGAATTCGAAGCGGCCTCTTCGTGCCTCGACGAAAAAGCCGAGCCCACCAGCGAGTTCACCTTCGCTGGTCAGCTCGGCTTTTCGTAGCTCAAACTCTCCATCTGCATCTCTTGAAATCAATTGGTGTGGCAATAATTCTTCAGCAGTAAAACAATAACGTCCACCTCAGTTGTAGAAAGGCCGCACAAGGAGCTCAAGGTCAAGCACCACAAACTCAAGATCAAGCAGGCCGCGCCGCACACTTGTTCCGGCCGCCGCCGATCCCTTCTGTCGCGGATCAAACTCAAAGCTGCAGCGAGCCGATATATACGTCGCAAACGGCTCCTTCGGCTGCTCTCTGTCTGGACCGTGCGCCGTCACTTTTCGCACCGATTATCGTCATCGGCGGCGAGCACTGGCGCGGCGCGTTTCTTCCAGCACGGCACCTGCTTCACCACGACAAGCTAGCATAACCTCCAACCAGAAAGTCAAAGAATATTTAAGAACAAAATGTCCGAGTTTCTGCGTCAGTACCTCCCGAAGCAGAAGGACATCCGGTTCAAGACATCGTTCCACAACACGGTGCTCGATGTGCTGCGTTCGCGGGGGTACAAGGAGACCGACGCAGAACTGGACTGGGACCTGTACTGGTGCGACAAGGAGTGGATCCACGAGAACCTGGACCACATCCACCTGCAGCCCTTCCAGCGCGTGAACCACTTCCGCAACCACTTTGAGCTCACGCGAAAGGACCTCTTGATCAAGCACCTGAAGCGAGCGAGAAAGACGTGCGAGAAGAACGGACAGACAGCAGAAGCAGAGGCGTACGCAACGATCACGCCAACCACGTTCTCGCTCCCAACCGAATACGCGATGTTCGTGGAGGAATTCAAAAAGTGCTCGAAGGAAAAAACCGGAAAACACTGGATCATGAAACCAGTGGGGAAAGCGCAGGGGAAGGTTCGGAATAGAACCGATTACTATACTCTCTCATGCAGATCGTATGTGCTTGTTCTTGTTGGCAGATTAACTATAATCTTATAGCAACCCGAGGTCTAAGTCTAAGTCTAACTTTGACTTCGACTTTTAGAGTTAGACTTCGAGTTGTTTCAGAATAGAGTTAGGTTAGGATTCCGAAGGCCCTCACCGTGGTTGTTTTACGTCTACCTGCAGCTAGACCCGGGATCATCTTGAATCCATCGATCCCAAAATTATAATGGCACCGCTCGAAAAAAATATTTATCCTCGTCAGATGAAAAAATATTTATGTATCACAGGGCATCTTTTTGTTTGACTCGCTGAAGGCGGTTTCGGATTGGCGGCCTGCCGAGCCACGGTGGAAGAAGCTGGAGGAGCGAGGCCGCCAGGGCCAGGAACAGGACGAGGCTGCTAAGAAGGACGCCGAGCCCTACGTCGTGCAGCGCTACATCGCCAACCCACTGCTGATCGGCGGCCGGAAGTTCGACCTCCGCCTCTACGTTTTGGTCACTAGGGAGAGACCAGATGGTAAGTGACCAACTGGTAAAGTACTTCTTACTTCGTGAAGATGGGTCCCCTTGGGTGGTGGATCGATTTCCTTACGTGGCGACTGCTCCTGGTGTCAGCTGTAGGGTGCAACGGTGCCAGCAATGCCAGGCCTGCCAACCGCAGAAAGCCGCCTGCGCCCTGTTCTTTTTAGGACCACCATGATGCAAGGGGAACGAGGACCCCGAAGACCCCCCTCCAAAGATTCCACTTACATTACTTACCACTTTTTAACCTTAACCACTTACCACTTGGTCCCACCATATTCACCTCGTGGAGTCCCTTGGTGGTGTACCTCTACCGCAGCGGGTTCGCGCGGTTTTCGGGCGCCCGGTACAACCTGAAGTCCGCGGACCTAGCGATCCACCTCACCAATGTGGCCATCCAGAAAAACCAGGACAACTACGACGAGAAGCGGGGCGGGAAGTGGGACCTGCAAGGGCTGAAATCCTACCTCTACACCGCGTACAGCAGGGAGCAAGTAAACGAGATGTTCCACCAGATACAGGAAGTGGTGCTTCGCTCCCTCTTCGCCGTACAGAGCGCAATCATCAGCGACAAACACTGCTTCGAGCTCTACGGCTTCGACGTCATCGTGTCGTCCGATCTTTATAAAGACAGCGATCATGTTGATGGGACCAGGTGTCGAGATGGTAAGTGCTAGGAGCACGGGTAGAGGAGAAAGATGCGATAGTACTGTTCCAAAGAAAGTGGTGGTCGCTTGTTCCTTGGGAGGCGCTCTGGTTAACAAGGCCACCCGGGGGCGGCGCGAAGGGGTCTGGCGCGGTTTTATTTAGAAAAAATGGGACCGCCCGTGGTGCGGATCAAATAGAGGGAGGTGGCACTAAAGCCATTGGGAGGTAGTAGAGGGAGGCCATCGGGCTCGGGAAAGCCAGTCGTGGTTTGAATGGTGGTAGAGCCCGAAAGTAGGGCTAGGACAAAATAAGGGGGCGTCTCGAGATAGAGTGGCGCTGTGCTGTCAGCTGTAGTTAGAGTGCAATAGGGCGGCAGACCTACCAACCCGCCGAACTGGTCCCTCCATAATCTCCGCCCGTGGCTACTGGAGGTGAACTCGTCGCCGTCATTAACGGCGACGACGCGGGAGGACTACGAGTTGAAGTTCGGCTTGCTAGACGACACACTCACAGTGCTGGACCTCGAGGGTTACTTCAAGGGGAAGATGGAGGAACAGGTGAGCTCAAGTCCATGGTGCATATAAGTACGTACTACCAGAAATATGCTTTTCATCTTTCTAGTGACGCATCAGCATCATCATCAGATGCAGATCATGAGATTGAGCGCCGAGTTAACGTTGTGTAGAATATTGATTCTGTGTCGGCCTGTGCGTGTGCCTGTTGGTGTTGAGCCTGTATCATGCGATTATGCTGCTTTGTGGGCTGCCCGACAGCCGCTGAAGACGCCGTGCATAGCACTCTCGTCACCTTCCGCATACCATACGAATCTTCAGTGCACTCATTTCATTTCGGCTCCCGTTGTCAGTGTGACATTTTCTTCAACAGACCAATGAGAACTGAGCCTCGCAAGAAAAATGCCAATCACGACATTTCCGATGCATCATCTTTGTAAGACGCGACAGGTTGGCGGTTTCGACCTGATTTACCGTGCGGGTCAGAAACGCGAGCCCCCATCGCAAGCGCTCTACAGGACGTACCTTGGTTGCCACAACAACCGCAGAGAGCAACTGAAAAAACTCGCGCGCGCCCACGCCGCGCGGCAAGAACAGGAACAGGCCGAGCACGGCGGCGCAGGCGCGGGAAGCGGACATGCTGGAGGCGCCGGCGGGGGCGGTCAAGAAGGCGACGACGGCGGCGGTGGCCACGGCCATCATGAAAAGGGCGCCGGGGGGTCGTCGTCATACGTAGGAGGTGGAAGCAGCGAAGTCATCAACAACATGACAGGGCTGGCGAGCTACCTGCGAAAGTAGCCACAAGTGCTGTTTTTTTGAAAAGAGCTACGCATCGTCCTCACCAGGACACGACACTCATTTATGGTCTTAATTTTCGTGCTCGAGCTCCTGACGTCGCAGTGTTGCGAAACTACGCGACGCGGTAGTCACGTCTCGCGCACTCTCGTCATGAGAATTCTCGAAACAAACACAAAGTGTTCAGCAACAAGTTGTGGATATTTCCTTCGGTCAGACGACGAAATTCTCGGCATGCGCAAAAAGTCGTTCGCCGTACGTGAACAAGTGTCGTCACAAAATCGGTGCAAAAAGAAACGTCGTGCTGAACAAGAGGTCATCCGTCCACGTGTACCGCATCGCGACAAAAACATTCGTGACAGATGAACAAATTTTTGTGGCCAGCATCAGAAAGTTTTTTCGTACGTCATGCGTCGTTGTGTTGATTTCGTCGTCGTTCCACGGTGGAAGCACCACCAGTTCTTGCCCTCCGTCTAGATCATAGCGCTACTTCAATCCTCAGATTAAGATCTTTCTATTGCAGTCTCGTCATCTACTTCTTCACAGGACGAACCAATTTCTAACACTAACGTACCCCGTTAGACGAGTTTTCATACGTTTCTTTTTCATTAGATTTGACAATGGGCAAGGGGCCCACCATTACCCGGGACGACCAGTCCTTCTTCGGAAACTTCGTTCGCGAAACGAAGAACCTGGATGATTTGCTCAAGAACGTGCAAGTGGACCCGGACCCACCAGTGGGGTCGGCCTTTATCACCTGCGCGCCAAAGGTCAAATGCCAGAGAGACATCTCGGTATAAGAAATTACTTTCTAATATATGCCGATGCCATTTTTCGCTTTCCCAGTGCAAATGCCGATTTTCGAAAATAACACAACAGGTCCACTCGCTGCTGACCGGTGCGGATCTGATTCAGAACCAGTTGGTGTATTGTGCGAGTGCCTGCGTCTGGCTAGATGCCCCGTTTCAAGACACATGCCGCATGCCGATCTGGAAACAGGCAGTCCAGGGGCTCACCCCCAAACAGCGAGCGGGCATCACCGTGCATTGGGTACTTAGTTTGACTCTTCTCAATTTCCACTTTTCTTTCTGGATCCGGCCGCGCCACCGCTGCATTGATGCGCTTGCGCTCGTAATCAATCGCGTCGACAATTATTCGTGTTGAGCGATTAATTTTATAATCCACGAAGATTTTCTTTTTCGAGACAACAAACATCAAAAGGAAAGCCAAGCGAACACTCCGCGGCCAAATAGATCGGTGATTTTCATCTTCGTTCAGGTGACCTACTACGAGGGCCAGGAGAGGGATCCTATGAAGCGGTACCAGCTGGTTCCCGACGGCGACGAACTGCTCTACTTCCGGGCCTGGCTCGCGCACCGCTTCGGCAAGATGATGCGTGGTGCGGACGGCGCCGCCGACACCTCCTGGTGGTACAAGTTTTACCTGAAGCTGGATCTGGACCGGTCCAATTCCGTCTCCATGGAGGAGTTTCAGCACGGTTTGAGCCGCATGCGGTATCCGGATGCCGAGAACTCGCACCTGAACCAGGAGCGGCGCGCGAACCTTTTACGGATTCTGGACACGGACGGGTCGGGCGACCTGAGCTTCGAGGAGTTCGCGGAGGTGCTGGGGATCGACCCGAAGGAGGTCGCGGAGAAGGTCGCGGAGTTCAAGGCCGACCACAAGGAGCGCGACTTTATGCAGCGCATCAACAAGGTGACCTTCACCGATGAGGAGTGCTACATCGTGGACCCGAAAACGGGGAAGAAGACCTACTCGATCCGCCAGGCCTACAACAACCTTTTAAGGAACCGCGACAACGCCAGCCGGAAGAAGATGACCACGGACTCGCAGCGGCACGTGGAAAAGATCTACCTGAACAAGTGGACGCTGAAGTCCGCGGACAATTTTGGGTCGTGGATCACCACCAGCCAAACAAAAGGGTTCCGGGAGTCCGATCTCTGGGCCAAGCATCCCAAGGTGTTCTCCTGCCGCCTGGGAAAATCGGGGCAGGGCAACGTGCCGAAGGCGCTGCGGTCCTACTTTGGCGTGAAGGGCAAGTACGACACGGAGGACGACACGGCGGCGCAGCTGACTCGGGACGCGGTGATTCCGGAGAAGCGGCTCCCGATCGAGGAGGAGATCGCGCTGCTGCGCGCACACATGAAGAACATGTTCGGGGACCTGCGCGACGAGAACGTGAGGCAAAAGATCTTCACCGCCATGGACGCGAACGGGGACGGCCAGGTCACAGCGTTGGAGTTTCAACAGGCGCTCGCCGGCGGGATCCACTGGCCGTCCGGACCCTCCACGCACAACGCCATCAAGCGGAGGCGGCGAATCTTCTTCCATCTGGACCGGGACTGCAGCGGGGAACTGGATCTGGAAGAAGTCACGAACGCGTTACTAGGGGACCTGCCAAACGCGAACAGCTACGGAAGCGTAAGGGGAGGTGCTGGGGGCCATCAGCTTGACGAAGAAGAAGAAGAAGGAAACGTGATGAAAGACAAGGACAAACTGAACGCTATCCTGGAACAGTACAAAAACAACGGA
Source organism: Amoebophrya sp. AT5.2 (assembly GCA_005223375.1). Lineage (NCBI taxonomy): Eukaryota > Dinophyceae > Syndiniales > Amoebophryaceae > Amoebophrya > Amoebophrya sp. AT5.2. Next base: position 24,008 of record RXOD01004061.1, read on the forward strand.
GGGAAAGGAGTGCTGGGCTAAAGCGTTGCCCGACGAAGCAGGCGAAGCATTGCATGCTCGGTCCGATAAAAAACCGATCTACCGCCGGAATTATCATGAGACTGCCATATACCGTTTTCTGTTAGTTTGATCACTACCTACGACTAGATAGTTTTTGAAATCGTTGCACAGCTAAGAAGTAAGTATGTTTAATCGATCAATTACGGCAAGCCCCCGACAAAAAGAACCATAGTTGGCTCGGATTCGCTAACCGAAGAAGAGCCACGCTGTTTTGAATGTAGTTCTACCGATACTTCTGAAGTTCGTGTGCCCCCCAAGAGCTTGTGCATATCCTGCGTCAGCTTTCGCACGAGGCAGCATCGACCGATGTTGACCAGTAGAGATGATGCAGATACAAGCTGCGCGAGCACATAGCCTGTGCCGATGCCGAAGCCGCGATCATTACCCGCCAGACCAAACCTATCGATCCGACGAAACGAGGAGGAAATGAGGATGCATTCACCGCCACAGTGTCAGTGCTACAAGCAACGGAAAAATGTGTTCTTGGTCTTTCATCTTCTACCTTGCCGATGGCATGGGCCATCGCTTGAAACTGAAAGAAACTGATATTTGGTGTTGATATGTTGCTCTTGCTGGAGCTGGGTCCGCGGCAATAATTTAAACCAAGGGAAAAGTAAGCTTGTAGTACTCACGCAAGGTCGCTGCTTTATTTTGCATTCATTTTTGTTCTTATACTCTTATTTTTGTGTCGTCGCGGTGTAGCCTGTTCGTCCAGTCTGGTTATCCTACTTGACTTGCGATTGGAGCCTTGTTTCCTACTTCTGTTTAAGTATGTTTTACTGCTTCGGTTTTGCTTCTTTCGGTCGTAGGAGTGTATCGCGGACGGGCCACGAATTGATTGGCGGCCCGAAAACGGCTGCACCTGTTGCAAGCTCTGTCATACATTCAGCATCGGAATGAAACATCTGTTGGCCTTAGCCGTCCTCATTCCAGGAATCGGAGCGGTTTCCTTGAATCATGACGGGCCCTTCGGTAGTCGAAGTCGACGCATATCGGTCCATCACGTGCAGGAGCTTCCTCACTTGCTCTTGACAAGCTCATCCGTTTCCTCTGATTTTTCAGCCCATTGATTTGGTTCTGATGTTTTCCCGCTTCTTGGAACTGGAATACATAGAGTCCATAACGGTATAATATAAAATTAAAAGTTTTTTTATTTTTCTAGTTCTTTTTACTGACTCTGAAAGAGGAGATGAATTATTCAATCGTGAATCTACTTCATGTAGTGCAGCTCCTCGTGCTCCACTGCGGGAGCCTCCACCAATGGGGGAACTTTGTCGCCTCTGCCCTGGGCTTGCAGCAGCAGGCGGCAGCGAGATCGACCTTTCTCGAGGAGCCGGTGACGGACGTCGGGCAGCAGCACCAGCAGCAGGAGCTACTGCTACACGACAACGACAACGAAACAGACGACGCAGATGCTGATGCAGATGGAGAAACATTTAAAAAAAGACTTTTCCGGGTGCACCTGGCGGTGGTGCGCGACTCGGAGAAGTTTCATAGTTCTCCCAACGAGGGGGAGGGGGCCGTCACCACTAAGGTGCTCACGGAGGCGGACGAGGACCTCGAAAATCATCTCCGAGAGAGCCTCCTTTTCGATTTTACTGAGCAGCAGTTCATGCAGAATCAGGCTGCTCTTCAGGCGCAGCAGGCTGCTCAGGCGCGGCAGGCTGCTCAGTTGCAGGCTGCTCAGGCGCAACAGCACCAGGCTGCTCTAGCTGGAGCTGCTCAGAACCAGCTTCACCTCCAGGCACCGGTCGCCGCGGGCGGTGGAGCCTTGTTGGAAATAGAGTCCGCGCCGGACGGCAGCTTCTTGCAAGGTGCGGCACCGGCACCGGGTGCAGCAGCCGCGCCAGATATTGCAGGAGGACTTAATATGCAGCAGCAGATGCGGTCGCAGTTGGCAATGCAGTTTGGGACACAGGCGCTCGGTGCATTCCACACGTGGGCCACGGCCGGCCGAGGGGGATCGAACGCGGCTCCGCCACCTCCGGAAGGGGCGTCCTTAAAAGAAAAGCTGCAATACGAATTGCCTCTACTGCGCGCAGTGCTCCAGAAGCGGTATTCCGTGTCTGAGAATGTTGACGGGCAGCAGATTATTGTGGTGGCGGGCGCGGCCGCGGCGGCGTGGAAAACTTCTACGGAAGCGCAAAGATTGGCGGGCGGCTTCGGTGGAGTGGGGGGCGTGGACCTCAACCACTTCGACCGGGAGGACCCTCCGCCGTATACCCTGGAATGGGCGACGACTGGGGCCACCAGTCTGGCTCCGGCGGAGATGTTGGATGACGAGGATGAAGACGAACAAGGCGACGAGCAGGCGACGAACAAGAACAGGCCGGAGGACGAGGGCGATTTGAAGTGGCAGGTTGCGGAAAGTTTGCGCGATAAGGCGGCGCAGACCCTGCGAACGTTCCGGCTGGCGGAAGCTTTGAAGCAACAAGCCAAGATTCTGCAGGGGCTGGCGACAGCGGAGGAGACTGCGCGCGCCGACAGGAGCTGGCACGCGATGCACGTCCCGAGCGCCTTAAGTGGGCCGCGGGCGCTTTGCTACGTGAAGAGCTCGAGCTCTGCGTCGTGGCAGATGGATTTATGTCCGTCGGAGGCCGATGCCGCCTTCTTTTCGCATTCGGGTTCGCTGGCCGCCTCTACTACTAGTACCGCGGGTCCGACGGCGACGGCGTCGACTCCTGGTGTCTACTCTTATCTTCCCGTCCTCCTCGTGGAAGAGGTTCCGACCCGCCGAAAACATCAGGGGAAGACTGGGGAGGGAGAGGGGCAGCAAGATGAGCAAGGCGGAGAGTATTACTTCGACACCGCCGCGAAGCGGCCACTGCAGCTGCTCTGGTATTTCCCTGAGACGATTACGGTTGCGCCGCTGTTGACAGCTCCTTCCACTTCGACGTTAATATCGGCGCCCCAGTTTGATCCCGTCGTTGATTTCGCGCGCGTGTTGCTGAACCGGGTGAACTTGGGCCATTTCGTTGCGGACCACGACGATGACTTGGACTCGGCGTTCGGCCCGGAGGGTTACTTTGGCGGCCAACTCGAGAGAGCCGGGCAGCCGGTCGATCTGGCGACGCAGAGGCGGGTGCAGAACCAAGCCCTTCTGGGCGTCTTGGCAGCGGCGGGGGGAGTCGCCTTGCCCCCCGGGTTGCTGGAGGCCCTGCGCGGGGGTGCGGAAGAATTCGGGGCCCAGTTCGGTCAGCCTTCGGCGACGGGGGCAGCCCTCGCGACCCTCACCCAAGCCGCCCTGCAGACGGCGGTGCCGCTGATTTTGACGGGGGTGGCGGTGCCGGGGGGCATTTTTTTTACCGTTGCGCAGATGGGCTGGCAGATGGCAAGCCCCACGCTGGTGGAAAAGATGCGGCAAATGGCCTGCGACCGGTTTATGGTGCACTTCCGCGCGCTGCCGCCGGAGGAGATTTCTGGGGCAAGTTTCGGGAGGATGATGGCGCAGTTCATGAACATGCTGGACCGCGTGGCTGAGGACTTCGAGCAGGCCGCGAACGGCGGGGCGCCCCCCGAATCCACCCTCGAGGAGGAAAGAAGGAAGGCAGCCGCGGAGGTCCGGGATGAACCGGAAAAATTTGAGAAAAATGTTCAGATGAAAGCGGAGGGCGGGGCGAAGAGTGTTGACAAACAGGTGAACAACGGTGCCTTCATCGAGATAGCTGCGCATATGTCGGGTGAACGCCCGACATCACCATCAGCAGGAGCGCATGGAAAAAATACTGGCAACAAAGGTGAGAAGCGCAACATCAACTCTAAAAACCAGTTTGCGAGCGTGCGCCTGTACTTCAGCGGCGAGGTGGCGCGGGATGCCGAGAAAGAGCTCCGACGGTTCGGACCCAAGGAACTCGCCGCGCGCATACAGACGAATGCGACTTCCAAGCTGCACGCGGACTTTCAGTGGAGTTACCCGCAGCTGCTGTTGACGTCGGTGCTCGAGTCTGAGAGTGGAGGGACCCCCGCCGATGCACAATCAGCATGGTGCCGCGACTTTACAAAGGCTTATCTGTTCTGGCCCTTCGATCCGCATGGCGCTGCGCAGCGGCTCCACAAAATCAAAACGGTACTGAGCCTGCACGACGCGGCGAAGGTCATTGAGGAAAAAGCGACCCGAACGGAGGAGGTACTGGCGGAAGTGGACAAGCATCTGGCGCAGATCGAGGCGGCAGCAGGAAGAAACTTGGGGGAAGTAGGGGGGGGACTAGGGCTATCCTTCGGCGGGCCCAAGTGCGCGGACGCGAACCGGGCGCAGGAGGGCAACGCGTTGGCGCGGCTGCGCCGAATTCTCCAAGAAGTAACGAAACACAGGCAGGAGGCGGTAAGCAGCACCCTGGTGGACATGATGCGAACCTCGCTGCAAAGAGCCCTGCAGAGCGACACGCTTCAAGACATAGCGCCAGCTGCAGCTGGTGCAACTACATCCGTTGCAGGCGCAGCTGTGCGGGACTTTCCGTTGTTCTTTCGCGATTTGGTCCGGTGGAAGGAGCTGTTTTGGACGATCGAGCGGGAGGTGCCCGGCAGGTATAAAGGCAACACGGAGGAGCGGAGGCACAGCTGGGTCTCCTCTCTGCTGGGCGGCACGACCGACAGCAAGAGTCAGGATGGCTCGACAGCAGAAAAATTGGGCGACCTGGGGAACAACGTGGTTATCAAGGTACAAGGAACTACTTCGCCGCTGGTGGAGGAAAAAGTGCTGGAGCTTCTGCTCGCGGCGTCCAAGGAGGCTCACACGGAGCACGTAGACCTCCGCGCGGTAGTCCTAGAAGGGCTGCTGGAGCACGTGCTGAAAGAAGAGAAGGCAGAAGTAGCGGGAGCTTCCTCCACCTCCCAACTGCTTGAGGCGTTCTTCCCGAAAAATTGGTTCCTCGTCGTTACAAAGGAAGACGATCGGACGCGTTTTCTGCGCGAGTTGTTGGACGACGTGAATGCGGCCGTGGCTCTGTCGAATCCCATTTCTACTTCGGGGGGAGCCGAAGCGGTCCCCGGAGCCGTAGCTTCCACGACGACGTTCCCCCCTTCTTGGGAGCATTACCATCAGGCCCTCACGCAAAAGGACGGGACCCTGCAAATGGAGGATTTGGAAGTGATGGGGCTCACGCAGGGGAGTACAGGGCAGTGGAAGAAGTGGGGCTGGCGCGAGCAGGCTGGTGCGACCCGGCAGCTGTTCACGGGTTCGGTAACCGCCGTGCGGCAGGCGGGGGTCGACATCGCCTCCGAAATGGACAATAACAAGAAGAACCACAGGCGGTTGCGCGACCGGGCCACGGACGCGGCAAAATACGTGGTGGGCGGAAAGATCGTGGAGACATTGAAAAAAGACGCAGAGGAAGGCAGAGGGCTACTGGGAAAGGTGGGCTGGCTCGCGGGGCAGTCGCTGGACGCCGCCAGGGTCGGGATCTCGGCAACCTCCAAAGCGAGCAAGTTGGGACTCAGCGCGGTTGGACTCTCCAGTCGCGACCAGTTCCGCCGAACCACCGAGAACGCTTCTGCTGAAGACGAAGCGAACTACTTGAAGATTCGGCTTCTGCCCAAGTTCAAGAAGTGGCTCTATGTGGACGTGCTGTTAACGAAGGAGGAACAGCGTCAGCGAGGAACTACTTGTTCCGTACATTTTTGCTTTTTAAAGTTTAATGAAAATATCGCGCGCGGGGGCGGGCTGTTGTACTACATTTCTTTGTTGAAATCGATCATCATCATACCATAGATTCAAGTTCTGATGAATCTATCAATGCGGACGGAGTCTAGGCCTAGGCGGTGCTGTTACTCTCTCTTGATCTTGTTGTATTAATTCAATTAATACGCGATTAAATTGGTTGGTTGGTTCTGGTTGTCAGAACACAATACTAGGGCGGATCCAATCTTCATGCCGGGGGCTGGGCTCTTCTCTACCCACCTCCTCCGCCGCCCCGAGCTCGTTCAGAAGCTCCCGAACGAGCTCGGGTCGGCGGAGGACGTGGGTTGATTAGCTATGTACTACAGGTCGCCAGACCGC
>RXOD01004062.1:0-30026 GCA_005223375.1 Amoebophrya sp. AT5.2
GGGGGGCAGCCGCAGGCTGAACGCGCTGATTCTGTACGACTCGACGTACGCCCACGGTGTGGGCACGGGCACGCAGAACGCCACCAAGAACGTGAAGATGGTCCGCGTGGCGAAAAAAGCGCTGGCCGCCACGCGAAGTAAGCTAAACGTGGACTTCCGGAAGGTGAAAGGACACAGCGGCGACGTCGGAAACGACCGAGCGGACGGGCTGGCGAACGCGGCCGCGCAATCGGGGGCCTTCAAGAACTCCGAGTGGTGCCGCTGGACGCCGGCGCCGGGAAACAAGAACGACCTGGCGAAGCGTATCCTGGCCGAGGTACGGTGAACAGGAACGAGTGGCGGCCAGCACCAAGGAAATGCGCCATGCTTTGAGAAAATTGGCCTGCTCGGTAAACCTATAGTATACAAGGATATTGCTGCGTATCCATTTGAGTGCGACCGTGTCGTGTGTCCCGACCACACCTGTGTTCCAGCCAAAGTGGTAGCTATTCGCGTGCTGTCAACTTTTTCTGCTTGAACTGATGCGCCTCGCTTCCTCCATGTCCGACTTCTGTCGCGATCACAACACGTGAACCTGGGAGCAGCGGCGCTCAGAGGACCCGCGTCGCGGATTAGATCCTAAAAAACAGAGGATCCTGAAGCACATTCTGAGCCTAGTAATTCGAAGGTGTCGGTACCACCAGCACTACTTTACCACGGGCTCCTGTAATTTTTTTGAGTAGGCAGAAGTACTGAAATTACTTTACTTCATACGACGGGCTCCGGTACACAACTGTATTTTCGTGAGTAGGTACTTACTACGGCTACGGACACCTCGATGACCAGACCGTTGAACGATGTACTTCGAGTTAAGGCACCGATCTAAAAGAGCGATTACAACCGCGCGAGAACAACGGCAACTCGCGGATCGACGCTGCTCGCAAAGGGATGTCGCATCTGCTCTGCGGGCCGTGGCGGTTTCTTCGCCAGATGTTCGCGCTGCTGCTTCCGCTGCATCGAATTTGGCTCCTTCTAGAAGTTGTACAAGGAATCCAGCTTCCGGACTTTACGGAGCGCGACCCATGCGACGCAAGAATCGGCATCCAGCACCTCGCGGAGCTCGGGCCGATTGCGCCGTACATAGACCTCGGATTTTTCACCGACTACAAGCTCCAGACCTGGATGTACTACATCCACAACATCACCTAGGGAGAAGGGAGAGCAACCAGCTGGTGAAGTGGGCCACAGAAGTCGTCGGACGAGAACGTATCTATGCCTACGCTCTGCGAGCGCGAAGGGTGAGAAGTACCGCTTCTGCGTGGAGGCTGCTCTAGTATATTTCGATAGACGGTACGTAGGGTTCTCATGGTCGTCCATTAGGACCCCAAAAAATTGTGCGGGTGGTTGAGGTTCCTCGTCAAGAAAGTTGCTACAGTACTATCTGTCACCAGCTGGTCGCTCGGCCTCGATATCGGCACCATCTCCTTCTTGTGGCTGAACACCATCGCGTTCGCGAACAAGGAGTACATCCTACAGAGCTGTCCGGAGGCGTACATGCTGTCCCTCGTGGTTCGCGCGGAGGAGCGGTTGCCGCTCCTGGAGACGGCCGACCCGCTGCTGGACCTGTCCCTGGTGCTGATGTCGCTCAACGGTCTCGCCCTGGACCACTCCGCGTCTGGTGCCGGAGTCAATCCGCAGCAGCCACCGCCGATTGACTTTCGCAAAACCACGTGGCCGATCCAATTGGGGCTGGAGCGTGTGCAGAAGCTGAACAGCGCGCATTTCAAGGCCGTGAAGACGAACGTGCCCAGCGTCGGCCTCGTGCTGCCGTACTGCGGGGAAGACCTGGCGCCGCTCCTGCACGCGACAGCCGGGGCCGAGTCGGGGGGCGTCGGCGTGCCGCTGCGCCACGTCACGCTGTACCTGTACCGCCCGACAAGCGGCCGAGGCGTCGGCGCGTCGGCCGCAGAAGGACCATCTTCGCCTGGAGGTGCCTCTACTTATTCTATTGCCTCCGGACAGTCGGCTCGTTACCTCGTTCGCGGCGGCGACTGGCTCACGAATTGCAGCGGCGTGGACACGGTGCCGGGAGTGGAGATTTTGAGCCGGCACTTCCGGCGGGTGGTGCTCGTCGACGATGTGGAGAGCCGGCCGGAGGAGTGGGAAGTAAAGCGGTACTTCGCACACATGCACGCGTACTACGACGCGCTGGACCACTACACCGTCTTCGCGCACCCGGACTTGCTGGAGCACGTGCATTTCCGGAGTCTGCGCAACCTTCTGCAGGCGTTGATGCTCGGAAACTTCGGGGTGGACCGAGCAGCAACCGAAGTTGTTCCCGAGCAGCAACGCCTGCAGCAGGATCGGGAAGATGGTTCGGAGCAGGATCATTTTTCCCGCCTGAAACCGTCGGCGGCCCACTATTGGAGCGACTTTCTCACCCTGTCCCACCACTACCTGCACAACTACGGGCGGCTCGCGCCCACCCGAGTGAGTGACTGCAGCGCGGCGAACGCGAGAGAGGAGTACGTGCAATTGTTGCGGGACCTGGAGTTCGATTTGGAAGTGCTGGCGCTCGAGGTAGACAAAATGAACGCGCAGCTGTTCCAGAAGTACACCCAGCCGCCGGAGTACACCGCGGTGATTGGCGGCCAGATTGGATCTGGCGACGAAGGCACAACCTCGGCGGAGCACGCAGCCATCACCGGGTCGCGCCTAGTGCCGCTCAGCTTCTACTGCTGCTCGCAGTTTGTAGTGCACAAGTCGCGGGTAAGGAGACTTGAGCGGACGTGGTACGAACGCAGGATCGAGGCTGGTGGAAATACGAAGTGGAACCACTGCCTCACCAGCTACATGGAAGTGATCTGGCCACTGCTGTTCGGCTCGGAGCGAGATTATCTGAAACGCCAAGACCGGCCCGAGCTACCCTTGTACCTACGAGTGGACAATTTCAACGAAGAAAACACACAGAAAATGGTGTGACGAAATCAATGAAGGCAAAGGTGGGGGACGAGGAGCCGCGCTCCGCTTGTCGTAGAAGCAGGCTTCAGAACCGAGCGCATCTGCCTGTAGCTGTACGTGCACGTCTACGAGGGGGAAGGTTGACATGGAGGCGAAAGACCACAGCACTTCTTCTTCGTCTATCGTGATCACGAGATCATGATCGACATCTTCGTCACTCATTGCTTGTACTTGCAGGTGTAGATTTGCGAGATTTCTACCAAGCAAACTACCATGATGTGGTGGGGCGATTTGGGTAGTGCTGTGCTCCTTCGGGGGCCGCTCGCAGTCTTTTTTTTGTACTTGCAGGAGCAAGACGAGGCACTTCTTTTCGGTCGATCTGAATCTGATTCTGAATCTGAACGTAATTGAACTTTTTCTCGCTCTGCTTTCGCAGCTAGGATGTAAACTTTCTATCTTTGACTTTGTTTTCGTAGAACTAATTTCGATTTTTCAAGTCGGTGTGGAGTTGCTCTCTTGTCACATCGGTGGTTCATCCCCATTTCGGTCCTCGTGAACGAAAAAAATACCGATCTTTCTCCTTCTCGTCGTGTCGTGATTGCTTCGTTTCCGTAAAAAACGCGGTTTCCGCTCGGAATTCGTCTTCGTGATAGGCCCTGCCGTGCTCATGCTCGACTGGACGCCCTCAAGCGCCGCGAAGAATTTTTTCAGGAAAAAAAAACTCTGCAAAACTTTTCCTTACAGGCCCAGAGACCGCAGAGACACCGCTCTCTTGAAAAATTAATCACCTACACCTCCCTCAGCTTCGAAGTACTTACTACCAATCAATCTCGTTGAGAACTACAAGGCTGCTGCTAGGCACTTCTATAGACACAGCAGGATGGCGACACCTGGATTTGATGGGAAGACGTTCGCCAAACAGGCCGAAAAGTTGAAGAAGACCGCCGCGCCCAAGGCGCCCACCTCCCCGAAGGCGGACACGACGGGCATGGACTGCATGCGCGCTCTCTACAAAGAGTGCGCCGGGGATATCAAGAAGCTCGCCAAGCGCACCGCGTGTGACGAACGTATGAATCTTTATACTTACAGAATAGATGCTTCTTTGATTGAGTTTGAGTTTCCGTTCCGAAAATAAACGGTCGCCGCGTGGTGTTGCATCGTCTCTCATCGATGCAATAATATCGACCCTTTTCCTTCCACCAGTATAATTGGCACCTGAACTGAAGACTGTCGCAGAGGCTAGCAACCAAGAATTGGCTCAAAATCAAAATTTTACCTGCAGGTCTGATGAAGAAGAATCCGCCCAAGTCGGAGGAAGACTTTGCGCAGAAAATGCTCGCGGGTGCCTACGCGCCGGACGACGGGATGCATGGATGAGATCGAAGCGTCCATGCGTCCCGTCGTTCGGTGCTATGAGGTGCTTGTACTTTTTCGGTACTATGTGGTCGGGACCCTGAATACGACGACGACGACGCCGAGGTCGATCTTGAAAATAGGTATTTCACATAGATGACTATAGAAGGGCAAGGGTGAGATCGAAGCAGCTGTCCGTGATCCTGTCCGTTGTAAGGCGTGCGGAAGGTGGAGGCTCTCACGGGACCGATTGAAACTGCTGTCGAGTGTTTGAACTTCTTTGCCGGAACAAACCCTAGCGCTCCATGATTGTTTGCTATCTAAATTTTTTTCAGTTTTCGCCGAAGATGAAATCACTCTGTTTTATAAATATCGTTCACTCGTCCAGCAGCACGTCCACTTTGATTTTGTTTGATTTTCCGCGAATCAAATAGATATTTCCATTCGTGCTTGAACCTTCCCTCAAGCAGTTCTTCGCGGTGTCCTTTTTTGATTCATTTCGAAAACAAAAGGTACAGAAACCACCCACATTGTTATTCTGCCGAATTCGATGCTGTGATATCTATTTTTCGTGCAGCCAACAAGCTCGGCGGTTGAGTTCATGCTCATCTCTCGCTCGAGTGCTCGATATTGAATTCGATTTCGTGGTGGAGCAGGATGAGAAGATCCACCGTGGCGAAGATCGTATCTCGTGCTTTCATCGGTCTATTCGTGAAGATCAAGATCGTATAAGCAACCATCCGACGAAGATGATGATGATGATGATGATCGCACATCGCGGCAGCTTTTTTTTTGTAGTGCGAGAAATACAAACATACCATGAATAGCTGCACAGCGAGAGCAGAAGCAGATCGCCTGTGCAGCTGACCGATAGTAGCTAGTGCGCATGCGCTGGTTCTGGTACACGTACTAGTGCAGCCAGGACCAGCTCTACTAGAGGACCTTTCGTGGTGCTGGTGCCTAACGAGAACGCATCGCTGATGGCACCCCCAGCAGCGTGGCACAAAGAAGAATTCGTGAGGAGGCCTGATGGTGATGCGCAAGGAGGCCTGTTCCCAGCGTAGAATAAAGTTGCGAGGAGCGTCGACAGGCCGCGGGGAGGGCGCCGACAAGCACGAGTCACCAGCAGCGGGGATCGGAGCTCTCCCAAACTTGATCGGAACTCTCTTTGGCTGAGCTAGTAGCCTGCCCGACTTGAGCGGATGGCAGCGCCTCTCGCGGCGGTGATGTCCGTGCAATCTTCGCGGCAGAGCCGCTGCTGGGTTGGGTGCAAGACCGCGGCGTCGAAGTTTGGTGGGGGGTTCGCGAACCGGTGCCGCAACCTGGCGTCAATGATTCCGCGCAAAGTGTGGCCGATCTATGCGGTGTACCTCGCTATGCAGGTTTTGGATACCACGGCCGGGCCGCTCTTCCTCTCGTTTCTGCGCACGCTCGTGATCTGTGACTCTCACCTGACCCCAGCGGCAGCTGCAAATCCAAATCCGAATCCTTCCGACAACTGGACGGGCTCGATGTTTTGCGACGACGTGAACACGGTGATCCAAAAAGCCCAGGAGCGGAAGGGCAAGCTGGACTGTTTGATGTCATGCGCACACGCGCTGTCCATCCCCGCGTTTGGGTTGTTGTGCGACAGGCGCGGGCGTAAGTACATGCTGATTCTCGCGATCTGGGGCCTGATCTTGTTCTACGTGATCCTGCTGCTGCTGTCGCTGTGGGTCGCCCCCTCGGCACAGGACAAACTGATGTACCTCGGAAGCAGCGCGTTGAGCCGAGACCCGGTGTGGGGCACGCGCATGGGCTCGCAACTCGATCTTGGGAAGGAGCTGTCTTCATCGGCCGCGTCGGCGGGGCACAGCACGGACGACGAGCAACTAAGCCCAGCTCGGCCGGGCGGGCAAAAGGAGGAACGCACCAGTGTCGGGGGCCACACTGACATTGTCGCGGTTGAGGACCCGCTACCGGCGAAAAAAAGGAGTGCCGAGCAGGCCTCAGGTGGGGGAACGTCGAGCAGCGGCGCTGCTGGGGCGAGAAGTGGTGCTGCCTCGCCTCCTTCGGCACCTGGCAGCACCTCTTTCGCTAGTTCGTCGTTTCTGGAGCAGGGAAACAGAAACAGTAACAGCGCCGCGGAGTTTCTGGGCGCGACCACCCGGCGAAGAGCATCAAGGCGACCCCCGTCGCTTGACGAGGTGGAGCTGCACGAGCGTCCAGATGAAGAGGCAGCGACATCTGGATCCGGGTCTTCCGCCTCGCAAACCGCGTACGATTGGTGGCCGGACCAGCTGCTGGAGCGAGCGGTGGGCGGTCGTGCGGTGGAGCAGGTATCCGCCACGTTATCGACGTGGCTGCAGGGTGCGGGTGCGACCCCCGCAAGCAGAACGGAAGATGAAAGCGCGGTGAACATGATCGAAGTTTTTACCGGAGCGTCCCCGCCCGCGGCTACTCCCGCCGGGGGGAACACAGTAAGCAGCTCGACAGGAGATGGAGGAGGAGGAGGAGGACGCCCAGCAGGGCCCGCAGAGCCAAAAACTGCAGGAGCTGCGGCGGTTTCTCCGGCCGCAGAAGGAGCGCTTCGTGCTGCATCTGGTGAGGCACGACTCGTAGCAGGAAGGAAGGAAGACGTGGCGAAGGGTCCTTCGGGTCCCGCGCGACTGCGGAGCTCCGCTGCCGCCGGAGAAATATCGCGACCGCCGGAGCAGAAGGAAGAGAAATCGGGATCGGATCCTGCAAAGGACCCACCGAGCGGTGGCGCTCCGAGCATCAGCAGTGCTGCAACAACAAAAACGATTGCTCCAGGCGATGCGAAGCCTGCTGCGGCCGCTGTCGTCCCCGCCGCTACAGGAAAATCTTCTCCTGCTGAAACAAGCCCAAGCAGTGCGCCGGCAGAGGTACCGGGGAATGGAAGCAAATCGTCGGGGGAAACTACCTCACCAGCGCCGACTCCAAAGGCAGCACCAGATACCTCTACTCCAACACCAATCGCGGAGACACCGCGGCAGAAGTTGAAGGAGGCGTTGAAGCAGGAGGCTTCTCAGGCCGCCTTTAAGCCGGTGCTGTTCAACGATCGAGCAGCAGGACAGGAGGCGGTTCGGGACAGCAAGGCCACTTCCGAGAAAGAGAAGGTGAAGGAAGAAAAGCAGGAAAACGAGGCGAAGGAGAAAGAAGAAGCTAAGGAGAAACAAAAAGTAGAAGAGAAGCAGGGCACCATAGGCACGTCCGCAGCTGATGCCAATAAGGCCGAAGTTTCGACACCTACCGCAATTGCAAAGCATGAAACGGGATCTGCCGCTGGCGTTGCTGCCGAAACTCCTGCGCAGCAGGCCCAAACCACTGCTCAACAGGAGCAGACGAGAGCCGCGGCCGGAGACATGAAGACGACGAAGCAGGAGGACGCAGTTGTCAAGGGTACATCAACGGAGGAGAAGAAAAAGCTTCTTGCGGCATGGGCTTCTGGGAGCGGCAGCGCCCCGCCAGCGCAGCAGGCCCCGCAGAGTGCAGCCGCACAAGCGCAACCTAGTGGAAATGAAGGCGCAGCCAATCGCGCGCCGGCCGGAACTGAAAAAGTCGCCAAAAATTTGCGGGACCAGCAGGCGCAACACGCCGCGGCCGCACCCGCCCAACCGATATCCCCGGCTCCAGTCGCCGGCGGGAAGACGACGACGGCGGCGCTCGCAGGTTCCTCCGCGTCGGGTTCCGATGCTGCGCACCAACAAATACCAAAAAATAGCCAGGTACTAGTCACCAGTGTCAGCAGCACCGACGTCGAGAGTATTACTACCGCACAGGGGGCTGGGGCTCTGGTGGGAAAGAAGAAGGGGCCGTTCCGGAGGCTGTACGAGTGGATCGTAGAGCACCTGGAGCTGCTCCTGTTGATTTGCGCGTACTTGGTCCGCGGGTTTTTCAAGACCTCCTACATAGCGTTTCACAGCATGATTTTCGACACCACCTCGCTCGGAAACGAGCGCGTGCTCGTGTTCGCGCTGTTGGACATTTTGACCCAGATCTGCGTGCTCGTGTCCGGCCTGGTGTCCTCCACCCTGCTGGAGAACGAGTTCACGGACTTCCCGGCGCTGTACTCCACCATGGCGCTGCTCTACTGCGTGCTGCTGGTGGTGGTGAGCAACCATTTGAAAGAAACGCTCTCGGTCTCCATCCACGACTTCCTCGCGTGCCTGGACGACCCGGAACCGGAAGTAGACCTCGAAAAAGAGTCGTTGCTCGGTGGAGGTGGGGGGAATACCACGACGAGCCAGCATCTGGCGGGGGGGGTCACGGGCTCAGGACGGCCGGCGTTCAGCACGTACGACGCCAGCCAAGAGGGGCAGCTCGCGCCACTAACAACTGATCGCGCGGTGGACACTAGCTTTTCGGCCACCAAAGGAGGCGGAAACTTTTCTAGGTCGACCATCATGTTCATGGGGATGGCAGGCAAGGAACAGCACGCGTTCAAAGGCGGTTGTGGACCGCTGCGGCGACTAATGCTTGGTGTGGCGGGCGTAGTGGACTACTTTACGGACATGTTCAATTCGTACCTCAAGCTGTTCTTCGAGTCCTCGGCCTTCATCCAGCTGTGGACGGTGCAGTGCTTTTTCTTCACGATGGCAACCTGCATGAGCGAGATCACCAGCTCGTATTCGATCGCGGTCTGGAGCTGGCACCAGGGGGACCTGGAATTCATGTCCGCGTGCATGATGCTGGTAAACCTGTTTTTACCGAGAAGAAAAGAAGAGAAAGGATGCGAACTGAAGCGGTCCGACTGCCTAGCTGTAGCTCCTTCCGCGGAGCTCTAGGCCTGCTGGGAGCAGCCCGGACCAGATTTCTTTGTGGTGGGGCTTCTCATGAAGCTCTCAATGGATTTTTTCAGCACCCAACACTACGTAGGAGCGCACCTGCACCAGCTATGATTGATTGACATCGAAGTCGAACCACCGTAAAAATATGTTCATAAAGGCCGTTTGGCGCTAGCAGACGCCAAACACGGGGTCCTGGACATTTTTCTTGCGTGTGACTTTCTAGGACATGTCGAAACCACAAGACGAGCGCGAGCTTTTCCTGGAGCTCTGGAGATGATGCTCGTGCCTTACTTAACCTTTGTGGTTCTCGTCCTCCTGTTAGGTGGGAGCACTCGCGCTGTTGGTCTTGTGGGCGTTTTCTAACTAACCAAAACGAAAACGGGGGCCTTGTTTACTTATACAAATACAAGAACTAGAACGACCGCTCTCATCGCTTGCATAGCTCGCTCTCTGCGCCGCGCCGCTTCTCCTCTACGGCAACTTGCGGAAGGTCGAGCGTCGCTCGGCGGACGGGAAGCGAAAGGTGAAGCTGGTTTTGTTGGATGACAACCTTGTGGAGGATGACGTCGACTTGGGCCGGCCGATGAAGTCGTCGATACACGATCTGGCGGGTCATTCGGGTCCTTGGAAGAACGGCGATGTTTGCGGGAAAAACCACGCGCCGTCCGGCGCGGCGCCGGGGTCTTTCTTCTCCGCGCCTTCTGCCTCGACAGGTGGCGCTCAGCTCGACTCGAGCGCAACGCCACGCGCGAATAACGTGATCCAAATTAGCGTGAACCGCCGGGACGAGGCCAGTCTGCACACGGTTGTGGACGACGGAAGCGTTTTCGACGGCGACGAGGATGGCGAAGGAAGCGAGCGTCAGGACCTAGAGAACATCCAGCACAACAACGCGGCAAAGCCCGCCGTGTTCTTCTACCCGGAGTCGGCGGACGCGGATGCGGATGTGGGGGGATCCCGGCCGAATTTTGGAGGGGAGGAAAAGTCGGACTACGTCGAGACTGAGGACGAGGGGCCGGATCATCTTCGTGCAGGGCGAGATGAAAATGGGGGGGACAAGATGAACAGCACGGTTCAGACAGTAGGAGAAAACGCCCGGAGCGGGCAGGAGGAGACCGTGGGGGGCGCAGTTGGTTGTGGCGTCGTCGAGCAGGAAAATGCAGTATGCGCTTTCACAGCTCCCCCCCGCCTGCATCAACCGTCTGGCGTAGCGGATACTGCGGGCCTTCGTCGAATCCACACTCCTCATGCCGGCGCGGACGCGTCCGACGGAGAAAGAACAGGCACAACGGCCGTAAAAGTGATCGGCGACGAAGCTGGCCGCCGCCCCGCAGCAGGATTTCGTCGCGGCGAGGGTGAGGCCGTCGCGGGTCTGCGCCGCGTGAGTAAGCACGACCCGCACGTGGACTCGCGGGCATCCGACCTCAATGTGGTGCAGGCGCCGAGTGCGCTGCGGAATGAGGGACTCGACGACTACTACGAGCAGCGGCCTGCAGCTGCACTTCCTGCTCCCTCGTCTGCCCGGTCGGTGCCGGGGGGGAGGTTTTCCCACCCCGGGGAGCACTCGTCGTCTCTTGTCGAGGGATTGCCTAGCGGGCGGGGACTCCTCCGGAAGCGCGCTGTGAGCTTCAGCTCGATGGTGGTAACCCACCACTCGGAAGCGGAGCAGGAACCGGAACAGTGGCGCACGCAGGAACGATTCTCCGACGCCGAGGCCTCGTTGCACGAACGCTACGCGTCGTTGCTAATCATGGGCTGCGTGGTCAACTTAGTTTGCGAGCTGATCTACACGGCGGAAGCGCCGTACAGCGGACGCTTCTTCGTCTTCATGAACGTGATCCGCCACTCCATGGCTTTCCTCGCGAGCATACGGTATGAGTGATTTTTAGAAGATTCACCTGATGAGGTTTTGCTGCTACTGCTACTTTCCTCTGTCTTTTCTGAGACTGACCGAGTGATCCGCATATCACGCATATTATGAGAGACTAGCCGAGATGAAGTGATAGGTTGAAAATCTCTTTGATTTTAGAACTACTCGCCGGACCTCTGACACATCGGACAGGTCTTCGTTCATCGCGGCCCGTCTCCCGAGTGACAAGCGCGCGATGTGCTTGAGTTTCTTTTCTTTGACCTCTGAGATCAGCCAGGCGTTCGGTTGTTACTTGTACGCCAACCTGCTGTTTGACCCGGCGGCGCGCGGTTTCGCGGCGGGGCTGCCGTTCCGCTTTGCCTTCCTCATGTACGTGCTGGCCGATTTCATCTACATCTACGTGTTCTACACGTACCGAGATCCGAATCAAGCCCTCGCGGAACGGCGAAACAACTCAGCAAGGGATCATCGGAGCAGCACGAGTAGCACCTACGGCGTTTCGTCCCCAATGAAGCCAGAGGACGGGGGGCTCTCCGACACGGGCTGACGCGATCGAGCCCTTCTTGTAACAAGGCAGGGGGTGAACGTGAAGTCATATCAAGGCTTATGTACATAATTAAACACGAGAAATTTGATATTATCGTCCTGCAATGACTTCAGATTCAGACATTCAGACAATCAGAATCAGATAGTGAAAACCCAGCAATAGTTTCTAAGTAGTCCATTTAGAGTAGCTGTACGTGTACCTCTAGCAGCTGGAGCTGTAGAACAGCCATATAGCCTGTATACGACCCTGGGGTGAAACGATAGATGGCGGCTTCGGGCCATGTTGTGAAATAATCCAGCTCCAAGCAAAATAAAAATAGGCACCGTGTGTAGCGATGGCTGGATTCGTGGACAATACTTTTTCGATATTCGAATGTACGCTATAAAGGTTAAGAACGACGTAGCTCGGCACCAACGGTACGGGACTATCACAAAATTTTCGGTGCTTTAAGCCGAGTTTCTTGTGATAGGAAGTAGACTTGAGCGCCTACTACCTCCCAGCTCCTCGACTCAAAGCATGTGATGAAAATTAAATGCTTGCAATTTTTAATTGCAAATTTTTAATTTTTATTTACTCCCGCTTTGCGGGGTCGAGTAAAGGTCCGGCATCCTTGACGTGCTAGCTGTTTCAGTAGCACGCCTAAAGCTGCTATACATCTCGTTGTACGCACACGCCTCTACTGCCAATGCTGCCTTCGGGAATTGGCAGTGCGTCACATCTTATCACAAGTGCTTGATCCGTATCACACTATGTGACGCATAACCGTATCACCTGGCCGTTGTCCGACTAGGGATACCGGTGTTCGCCCTGCGGGGAGCCCTGTACTACAGCGGCACGGATCCTTTCTCTCCTGTACCATGGCAGTCGAGTTGTACTATGGCATAACTGATCCGTGCCTTCAACTTCTGTATATTGGTCGACGAAAAGGAAATCTGGCGTGACAAAGCGCCGCGGATCCTTTGATCTATCTCTTTGAAAGCGGCCGAATAAATGGGCCCGCTTGTTCTTCGCGCCGATACGTCGGTTCAAGATCTGCTCACCGAACGATCGACGCTTCGCTGCCGTCAGCCCTAGGGCTGGCGGTTTGACTTTCGCATTTTGCTCCCGGACCAATGAATAAGGGTCAGACAATATCAACAGCAGGCTTCGTTGAATCGAGGCTCGGTATACGCTCTCTTGTGTCGGTGTTCGAGCAGTCGTTCGGAGTTGTATTCAGCTTGCCTTAATACAGGTTAAGAACGACGTAGCTCGGCGCCAACGGTGCGGGACTATCACAAAATTTTCTTCCCACTAACCCACCCTTGAACCATGTCGGACATCGAGGCGCGCATGCGCGCTCGCGCCGCAAATGACTCGGAACTTCGACCCTCGGCAGCGGTCGAGGAATATAACAGACGCCGAGCGAGGGGGGAAACAGGGATCTCGCAGGACGCTACTGAGGGCGCGTTCGAGTCCATCAGGGGGCAAGCTGCCGCAGCTCGCGCGCAAAGCGCGGGCGCTACATTTCCGGGCCGGAAACAGCCTAAGGCCTACTTGTCCCGCCCCACCTTTGACAACGATGGACAGGACCAGGTGGACGCTTCTCGGAACAAGATCGCGGGCAAGTTCTCTCAAGAGCAGCTACTGTATGGAGCGGGGTTGTCCGAACAGCAGAAACAGCAGGTGGTGAAGGAGTACAACCGCGCGAAGGCAGGCGCGCCCTCCTCCGCCTCGCACCCGACTGCTACTTCCGCCGGCTCCGCCCCCAAGAAGACACGTAAGGTGGTGCACGAAAGCTCTGAGAGCGAGTCGGACGTCCCGCCGCCGCCGCAACGTCCGATGGGGACACGAGGACGCATTAACCCGCCTCCACACTACGTTCGGAACGACCCTCCTCCGCTGTACATGGATCCGACGGCGCTCCGGCTTCCAGAGCCGGCTACGGGATTCATTCGAAAGGCCGACAAAAACGGTAATACGTATATTACCGAGGAGGGCAAGGAGGAGGATCTCGTCGCGTTCTACGACGGGTGGATCGACGCGGACGGCAACTGGGAGCAGCAAGCTCCTAAAGCGCGCGGCCCGCCGGCTGTGGAGCGTCGCCAGGACATCTTCAATCCGGCCTACGGCACTGCCGCACATCCGCAAACGGCTGTGACTCGCCCTACTTCTCGCCAGCTTTCGAGGCATACGTCAGTGGATGAGAAGGGGCGCCGACCGGGTGGCAACCTGTACGTGGAAGCGGCTAAGCATCGCTCGCCGCGTCCGGATGAGCTGTTGCAGGCGAAGCAGGATTCCGCGAAGCTGTCCAAAGCGCAGCTACAAGCGATGCTGGCCGAGTGCCCGGACACGGAGTCTGCTTCAGAATCCAGTCAGGACGAGCCCCGGGCGCAGCGAGGACGCTCTCCCACACGTCGCCACGGGGACCCGCACGCCCCGGGCAAGGACGGCCTCCCGGGTCTCCGATATCGAGAAATGGACCGGTGGAGGAATGGCCAAAGGCTCACCAAGGAGGACGGCCGCAAGTATGGCAAAGTCGAATCCCACGCCTTTCCCCAAACGAATCGTCCCATCGACCCGTCGGTGGGTTCGTCTCGTGGGGGCACCGACCTCCAGACCCTCAACATGATGCAGCGGGTCCGTGCTGATGGCGAAGGCCTCGAGCTGGAGCGGGACCTGCTAGCGCACCACTCCCTCCTGCACAAAGACAAGGGTCGGGAGCCGACAGAAGACGAGCTGCAGCAGTCGCTCGACCGGAACAAGTGCAACATCGGCCCAGTTCGCGAAGGGGAGCGTGTTGTTGCCGCGACTGACTTCCTGAAGGGGCGCGCCCTCAAGCAGTCGAAAGACGGTCGTCTGCGCCCGGACAGCAGCCCGAACCTGCGCGCGGACCCGAAGGACATCCACGTCGCCACGGCCGGGAAGATGATTGAAGAGATCGCTCCCAAGACGGAGAAGGCGTCGTTGTCGTGGGCCAAGGCGATGGCTCAAGTCGTGCAAATCAAGCAGGAAGCCGAGACTAAATCGGGGCCGCTGGCGCATGCACCACGCCCCGCCGAGCAAGCGACCGCTTCGATTATGGAAAAGCACGACTTGGGGCTAAAAGCCCTTACTTGGACAAAAACCACGATCAAGGCGTACGAGAAAGAGTTCAAGAAGTGCGATGAACTCATGCAGAAGCTGGGCTGGTGTGGGGAAAGTCACTCTGTAACGGGGCACAGTGTGCGGCATTACGCGCTGGCCTTAGCCTTGAGCGAGAAGGTGCCTGCTTCCCGCGTCTCGTACTTATCCAGGTTGAAAAATTATTTCGACTGCACCTCGTTTCTCGCGCCGACCAGTGAGCGCGAGTTCGCGCCCGCGTTCAAGTCGTTCGCGCGGATGAAGCCTGTGGCGGAGCAGAGCCCAGGTTTCCTGTTGTCCCACCTGGTGCACTGCCATTTGGTGGCAGACAAACGCTTCGACGAAACCGTGGTGCAGATCGTGATCCCCGACGACAAGGTGCCGATCTACCGCCACAACAGCGAGGTCATACGGGATTCCCCGACTATGTACGACCATCCGAACGGAAAGTACGTGTGGGACGTCTCGCTGCTACAGGCCCTGCAAATCGTACAACGAGCATTTTTCTCGTTTCTTCGGGCGGGCGACATCGTGGGCTCTCACGCCAAGACTACACCAGCTTCGGGCAAGAACGCCGCCTCCGTCGAGATAGGACTGGGGAAGCGGAAGGAAGATCCCACGGGCGCGAAACCGTTCTTGATGAAGCTGGGGCGCATCTGCTGCCAAACTCCGGCCATCAGTCCGACGCCGATCTGCCCGGCGTGCGGATGCAGTGACGCTCTGTGGAACTTGGTGGCGGATGGAAAGGTCGACTGGGTGCGGCGCATTTTTTATGCGCTGTGCGACACGTGCGGCATCGACGCGTTCATCGGAGACAGGAGAGTGCTCTTGGGGCATTCTATTCGCATAGGTGCCACCCAAGCGGCCGCCGAATCCGGCCTCCCGGCGGAGGTCATACAGAGGCTCGCGCGCCACTCAGACCTCAGTACCACTCAGGGGCACATCAGCAGTGCCTCGGTGTACCCAGACACGGTGAGACTCTCGCGCTGGCCGCTGCATGTGCCGCGTACGTTGACGCAAGACATCTTCGAGACGAGTTCGGCAGCCGCTAACAAGGACGACAAAAGCGCGGCTTCCAAGGACAAGCGGAACAACAAGGAAGACGGAAAGGCGCCGGCCATGAAGAGGCAGAAAAAGGCGGATAAGCAGGACAAGCAGTTGGAGAAGAAGGATGAAGGGGACGATCTGTAGGAAGTTGGTGCAGTCCTATTCAGGACTGCGTGGGACTTTCTTTTGCCATTACGGCTTGCCGTAATGGCATCCTTTAATTAACTTTTGCATCAAAGCTCCTTCGCGTTAAAAACGAAGCTTCGCAAAAGCTTGAAAATAAAAATCGGCACTTCACGAGCTCACTCGTCATTGAAGCCGCAAGGCATGGAAAAAAGATGTACGTGGAACGGCTATCCGCACTCGATTTCGATCGGCGGTTTCGGCACTCTTTCCGTGGATATCGGTTTTTCGTGATATTACTCTCTCTTCGTGAACCAGGGTGGTCGCTGCCATTTCGGTGTTTCTTCGTGATTCTGTAGTCGTGGGACTTCGTGAAGAGGGTTTCGAGAGTGGAGAGACGTTGGGGTCCCGTCGACCAACCGGGTATGACCGTCCAGGTTCACTTCCAGGTCCCAAAAGGATAGAGGAGCCCCTTTACGTCCACTCTACCACACACTACTGCTAGACTCATCGCAACCATGGCGGGAATTATGGGAGGAGACGCCGACTTCGCTCGGCAATTCAGGATGGGACAGGCGGAGGCTGGGTTCGGTTACCTGTCCCCGGAGCAGGAGACGGCCCTCGCGCAGCGACAAGCCCTGGTCTCGTCCAAGGCCAAGATTTCGGGGAAGCAGTTCTCCTTCTTAGTCGTGCGCGCGGCTTCGGGCTCCCTCCATCAGGTCGCCGAGTTCGAGTTCGTGCCCCAGTCGGTGAGGTTTTTCCCTCACAGTGCACTCGTGGGGATGCTCGTCATAGAGTACCTCTTACCGGCGCAGTTCGACCGTCTCTACGGGGTCCTCACCGATCAAACCGAGGGACAAATAGACCCACTTCGGTGGGCAAAAGATGGAGAGCAGTACTTGGCCAAGGACGAGGTGTGCGACATCTTTTGGGACACCTGGGAGGAGGTTTTGGCTCCGAGAAACCTTCCGTTTCTCGAGCCACTACCTCCTCCGTTTGCGCCCATGTATCAACGCCAAGTGAGCCAGGTCCTCTCGGTGGAATTCGAAGTGCGCTTCAAGCACTCGCTGAAGATCCACAAGTCGCAAACGAAGGCCACCGCAGTGAACAACAAGAAGATGGGAGGCCAGATTCAGGAGCTCGCGAAACGCATGGAGACGGCGCTTAAGAACGTCAAAGGCGTCTCGTCTGTGCCGAACCTGACGCAGCTGGCCACGCATTTCAACGCGCAGGCCGAGCAGCGGCCGGGGACGAACAACCTGGTGCCGCTTCCGGGCACCAGACCCACCAACAACACGAATGCGGATGGGACGCCCAAGATCCGCGTCTGCAAAAAATGGATGATGGGGACCTGTCCGGCGCACAAGTCGGCGGACTGTCCGGACGGCATGCTACACTTCGGCGGGAGTGAGCACGAAAACGACAGGTTTGAACGCCTGTCGTACATCAGCCGCGCCCTGCTGAAACCGGGACAGAAGCTCACCGAGGCGCAGCTGCGGGTAAAAGCCAAGGTCGGGAAGTGCTAGTTGACACGCAGAGGAAACGGAAACCTGCTTTGCGAAATAACTAGAAAGCGCCCCTTTTTAGACGCCGGACATAGGCACATAGATGAAGCCGAAAGGCATGGAGTTATGAACTCTGTCCCTGTGCCGCGCACTTCGGTCGCGTTCTGCTTGGAGAGACGAGCGGATGTAGGTCGGTCGCCGCGTTTCCTCTTGTCATTTCCTTTGTAGATGGTGCTCTCCTGTAGCTACTAACAGGTTTCCGCTTTCCCCCCTCCCACCCACTGCTGAGGCAGATATTTGCCAGACAGTACTCAAGCATCCACGCAATGGCCGACAAGCCCAAATCCAGCGAGGAAGTCTGTAAGGAGTGGCTCGCGGGCCACTGCAACAACGAGGAACTGCAGGCCCCGCTCGCGCAGGAAGATGGCGGCGCGGCTTCCACAAGCTTGTCGGAACAGGAGATACTCAGCCGCCTGCGCGTCGCGAATCTCATGCTGAGCCACCCCATTAAGGAGCAGGACATCATGAAGCTGCAGGGCCTCCCGTCGGTGGAGTCGTGGGTCTCGCACCCGGTCCCGAAAGGCGCTGTTGCGGTTGCGGGACCGCGCGGCCACATCTGCTTCATCTACGGGGACGAACAGCCGACGTTCGCAGTGCCCTGCACTGACGAGCAGACAGATCCCAAGGCACCTGCTTTCGAGGCCCCGGCGAAGGCGGCGGAGGCGAAGCAGCTGGCGCGCCTGTCGTTCGTGAGCCGTACCTTCGTGAAACCGGAAAAACGGCTCACGGAGGAGCAACTGAAAGGAAAAGTCGCTCGGTCAGAATAAACAAGTAGTTCCTCTGGATTTCTCGGTGAGAAGGGGTAGTTAGAAAGTCGAACCCATGGACCTTTACGCATAGCGTCTGTGAAGTCGTGAGACATTATCGGCCCGAACTCGGTTGCGTTCGTCTTGCTCGCAAGTCCATACCAACTGCTCGCGGTGTTGTCCCACCACTCCCTACCTTGCTTCTACGAACAGGCCCCTTCGCAATTAATGATTTTCTAACTTGCTATTCCCCTTTTTTCTATCTGCGCGAGAATCTTAGGACCTCTCTCTCCTGTTTACCAGCAATGAACAACAACTTTTCTCCCGATCCCTCTGCGGGGAGTTCGACGTCCCGCCCGGCTGCAATGGACGTGGATCCCGACTTCCGCGCGGAGATGCGGATCGATGAAGTGCGTGAGTATGGGGTCGGACCCCTGTACCCTGATTACATCGGGGACGCGATCAACTTTGCGAAGACGCGCAGCGCGCAGACGCTCGCTGATCGCAAAAAGCCGCGAGGTGTCGGCGCTGCTTCTCCGTCTGGCGGAGGAGACGAAGCTGCAAAACGAATCTGTCCACGCGCACCTTAAACCGCACCTGAAGCGCGTGTACGTCGGCAAGAACTTTCCGCTCCTGCGGAAGCTGTTGGAGATGTCGATCGACCGCACCCCGTCGCTTCAGTCGGAGCGGGGAAACATCCTGACCATTGTCACGAAGCTCATCCAGGGGTTCAAACAGACGGGGGACCTGCAGCCCTCGGGGTTCTGGAAGCGCCTCCCGATGATGCAGATCTTGGAGAAAAAGAGAGAAGCTCTCAGGGCCCGCCCGGAACGCACACGGCAGCCTCCGACGGGACCTCACTGGGCTTCGGAGGAGCTCACTGAAAACATGTGGGCCCAACGGGACAAACGAATCGCCCAGGGAATCTGGACCGAAGCGCCGCACGACCAAGTTGGCCGTATCGGCGCCGCCAAGGCATTTCCAGTCTGCAAGAATGATAAAATTCGAGTATGTATTGATTGTCGCCCCCAAAATCAATTATTACATGCTTCGGAAAAGATGCGTCTCTTGAATGCCCGCGCAGCGTTGCAGATCCTGCAACGTTGTCAGGCAGTCAAAGATGGGAACCCCGATTGGTTCCAATATAAACAACACATTCGAGCAGACACCACAAAGGAGATGGAAATCCGGGATTCTATCCGGATCCACGACGAGCTGCTGCAGCGCGCGCACAACATCGATTTGTTCGGTGTCCCCACGCCGCTGGGGCCGAAGGGATGGGGCCAGGAACCGGACTTCGAGTGCGACGACGGTTCGGAGTACGGGTTTAACCCGCAAATGGCCGTAGACGATATGGAGGCGTTGTATTACCAAAGCGGCGTCCAGGACCCTTCCCTGAACGCGATTTGGTTTCCGGTGCCCTTTTCGGTGTCGCATCCGCGCCATGACGATCGACCACTGCCGCCGCCGGCAACCGAGCAGTCCTCCTCTTCGCGCGACCCCACCCCGCCGCTACCAATGGATTTGCTGGCTAGGTCTCGTGACGACAAGTTCCCGCGCCCCCAGCTGGCCTTCGGCACGACCTACTCGGACCAAGCTTTCGCGGCAGGATTGGCGGGCGTGGCGCAGCCTAAGGCGGCAAAGGGGAAGGGGAAGAAACCTAAGGCGCCGGTCGTAGACTCGAAGGGGAGGACCCGAAAGTGGCAACTTGTCCTTAGTGACGTTGCTTTATTTGGGTCCCTCTCTTCGGTTTACGACTGTGTGACCGTGAGTGAGGCTTTGCAATTAATCGTCTCTAAGGTCCTCCTCCTTGTGGGGACCATCTACATTGACGACATACGCCTGTTCTCTAGGTGTATGTCGTCAAGTTCGGACCGGGCTTTATTGCAACTTCTTTTCTCACTTCTCGGGTGGACGATATCCCCCGAGAAGAGCAAGGACCAGTTCGCGAACCACCAGCGACTCATCACGGTACTTGGGATTTCCTACACCTGGCGGGACCTCAACACAACGGAGGTAACGGTCGAAGACCGGACCGTGCAGGAGTGCCTGAAGATGGGGCAAACGCTTTTGGTGGTGAAACATATAGACCAAAAAGAAATCGAGAGGTACAGAGGGCTGTGCCGGCACTGCTTACAATTAAAAAGGACCCAGACATTCCTTGCCAAAGCGCTCGACCAGTGGCGTACAGACACGTTCTACAAGCTGGCCAAAAGGGTGAAAGAAAGGGCGTCTCTCATGGGTTCGATTCGGGGCATGCAGGAGGCGGCGCGGCGGGTAGCCCCTACAGTGGTCTCGCGCCTCGACTCCCTCAGCCCAATCATCCACGGCTACACGGACGCGGCAATCGACGATGCGCGGGAGGCGAACATCGCCATCGAGTGGGCACGAGCGGCGGGGCGGCCGGTGGACCTGACCCCGTTCAACGTCCGCATCGGAGGGTTCTTGAACCTCGCCCCGGCGGAGGAGATGGCCTTTTCGTGCACGCTCACGACGGTACCACACTGGGTCGTCGACGTCAACATTGGAGTGCTGGAAGCACTCGCGGCACGGGTTTTCGTGGACTTCTTCAAAGAGCACCTGAACAAGAAACTTCTAGTACTACATGTGGACAACCTCGGGGACGTTTTCAGCCTCTGCAGAAACTCCTCGAGAAGTGCCACAATCCAACGGGTTTGCACCGCCTACCACCGAGTCCTCGAGGAGAACAGCATCGGCACGTACGTCACTTGGGTGTCGACGAAGCGGAATATTGCTGATGTGCTAACGCGTGCTTCGAGGACCAGGGTGTTGCGAGAGCGGTTTAGGCACCTGAAGGTGCAACAATTGCGGGACTCCGTCCTGAACGACCCACGGGTGTGGGGCGAAGATCTGTCTGTTCCCAGTACTTGCCTTGGCTGAAGACAGCCAAGGGGTTGTACGAAATAAGCGTTATGCGAACTTTGCTTCTACCTTCGGGTTAATTCGATACTATAATGACAAGCCATTTTGGCATACTGATCCAATACGACACTTGCAGCACTTGTGTTTTCTAGTGTCCTTAAAGTTGCCTTTGCCATTTTGGCCTACTAAAGCTGCATTATTTAATTCGAACCAACCTTCACTAGCCTATTCCCTTGCTTGGCTCGAATTTACTTCAAGAACCAGGGTGACTGGCACCTTGGATCCTT
This sequence comes from Amoebophrya sp. AT5.2, assembly GCA_005223375.1. NCBI lineage: Eukaryota > Dinophyceae > Syndiniales > Amoebophryaceae > Amoebophrya > Amoebophrya sp. AT5.2. The sequence continues at coordinate 21,251 of RXOD01004062.1, forward strand.
TGATCTATCTCTTTGAAAGCGGCCGAATAAATGGGCCCGCTTGTTCTTCGCGCCGATACGTCGGTTCAAGATCTGCTCACCGAACGATCGACGCTTCGCTGCCGTCAGCCCTAGGGCTGGCGGTTTGACTTTCGCATTTTGCTCCCGGACCAATGAATAAGGGTCAGACAATATCAACAGCAGGCTTCGTTGAATCGAGGCTCGGTATACGCTCTCTTGTGTCGGTGTTCGAGCAGTCGTTCGGAGTTGTATTCAGCTTGCCTTAATACAGCATGAAATGCCTTCACAACGTAAAGCTGCTTGCACAGAAAATGATTGGAAGATCCAACTACACACACTGTACAAGGATGCCCAGAGGAAGAAGCGTATGCCTATGCCGCGCTCACGTCTGTATCAGATTCGGACAGGTTCAACAAAAGGAGGAGCCATGACCACTACGCTTTGTCGCCCTTTCAGCTACTCTGTTCCGTGCGCAAATGTCAGCTCGGTTCGACAAAGTTCATTGCCGATCTGATCATCAGTGTTGCTCCCAAGGCCGGATCTCCTTCAGTGGCTGTGATCGAAATGGGTCGCAATTGATTCCGGATTTTCTTCCACGGCTTGATCTCCGTGTCCGCGTGCTCTGTTGCCGCAACGCATTTGACAATGAATGCCACATCAGCTAGGTGCATCAGCAATATTGAAAAAATTGAAATTCAATCTCAAGTACGAGAACGAGCCTTAACTGTATAGTTCGTGACTGGAAGAATTAGTTGGAAAGTTTGTTCTCAACTAACTACAGAATCACAAAGATGTTCTGGCCGCGGTTGTACAGTGTTGTTCTTGCCGCGGCCGGGGGCTATTTTTCCGACGTGGGCGCAGCCAGGTTCGGCGCGACGACCCATCACATGAGCTCAGCACGTAGTTCGGCGAGCTCCACCGCGGAAGGCGCGCGTCGTACGGCCATCTGTGGACCAGGTAGCGGACCCCCGCCCCTGCCTGTCGATGAGGGCCGAGCACACGTCGACCACCAGGTCCGCCAGCCCGACTACACGCTCTCCTTTTTCGTGGCCGCGGAAAAATGCGGCGCCCTGGTGCCGCTCCTGCGAAATGTGGCGCCGACCGCGGTCCTGGAGAGCAGGGTACTGCCGCAACTGCGCGAGCTGCAGGCGGCGCGGCTGGGTGTCCACCCGGCTTCCCTCCTGGTTCATCGTTTCAGCTATGACTATCGGGCGTCAACAAACGGCTCCTCCTCGTCTTGCGGTGGCAGTGGACGAGGAGGAGGAGGTTTGACTGCGAGCGTGGACATGCAGCGGAACCACCCCTCCCGACTGCGGAAGGCTGCTGGCGGAGGCATGAACACCGCGGGAGATTTGGAGCGCGCGCTGCGCCGGGAGCTGGAAACGAAACTCGCGTGGCAACGAAATTCATCTTCCCGCGCCGGAAGCGTAGCCGCAGAGGGTCCTCAGGCGACTGTGCTCGCAGAGCAAATACGCCGAAAGATTGTCGTCAGCTTTCTACTTGGAGATGGTGTCGTTGAAAAGGACGCTGGCGACGCAGAGGCGGAGCCCGTGGCTTTGCACGACGCGCAGCAAGTGCAAGCGGACCGTTGTGGTTGTACAACAGGAGTTAGAGCTGTCGAGGAGATCGATCTCGAGGACATTCAATTGGACATCACGTCGCTTGTGCCTGACGGTCCGTCAACGTCCCCGCCGTCTGCTTCCTCTGTTGTTGCCGCGGAGCAGGTGGGTGTACAAGCGGAAGCAGAAGTTACGGAAGGTCAACGCCCACGACATGCAGGTGCGCAAACACCTCCGCTGCCGATAAGTACTACAGCCACGAGCAGGTGCGGTACCCCTCATCTCGTCGTCAGGGGCAGACCCGCCAGCCCACTGAATTACGGCGCGCATGAAGGTGAAAATGAAAATCTTCTTGTCCGCTTCGTTGCTGGTATGGAGCTCGGTGACCCGCAGGCGAAACTGTACGGGGCGTTTCCTCCCGACGTGCCGCTCCAGTACGTCCTGGACGTGGTGAAAAGCAGCGGCGAAAAGCAGGTGCAGGCCTTTGTCCTCGGCGCGGCTTCGTGGACGGTGCCCGAGGCGGGACGGCCGCAGGAGGATCCGTCGCAGGCCGGCAGAGCCGGAATGACCGCGCGCGAGGCCGTAGAGGAGCAGAGGCGTCTCCGGGACGAGCGGCGGACGAATCCCAATCGCAGTCCGTATCCGACCGACGCCCGATCCGCGGGGACTGTACGCGACCTGGTGCGGTGGCTGCGCAGGCAGAACGGCCTACTGCCGGCGGACGACGGCCAAGGCCTCCCGGACCGAGAGTTCTTTCGCGACCCGGTGGGCGTGATCCTGAGCCGGGGGGCGGGCGGCGTGCCCGTCGCGGTAGCCCAGCCGCCTCGCACGGTTGCTGCGGGCGTCGCGGAAGCTGCGGGCGAAGGCGCAATCGCAGAACTCACACGGAGAATGGCAAATGCGCGGGTCGTGGAGCCGTAGAAAAAAATTGCGGTCGAAGCACCGGGATAACGGGGTCACGGCCAACCCATCTATAATAAATGTATTTCTACTTCAAGAACATGATCTTCCTCTTCACAAATTCAACGAATCAAATCTTTCTTGCAAAAATTAGATGAATTCAAAATAACCGCTTGTCCTTTTTGGCGACGCGAAGCTCGTGAAAGAGGGAGCAGGCAGCGGCAAACCTGAGCCTTCGTTGATGTAGGACAGGTTAGCACCGAGCCACAACATTGTTGTTATGCCAACTCGATCCCTTTCCTTTGTTCCTTCACAATCAATCACTTTGATTTTTATTTTTCACAGTTAGAACAGGCTGGTGCAGCTGCAGCATCGCCATCCTAGGACTCATAGAATGATACCAGCACGGCTTCCTTGCGCAAAATCGAAACAGCCAGAGGCCATGCTGCTCATTGCATTGATTTCGTCGGATGGAGTGGGATTTAGAATACTTAGATACAAGCTGCCACTTCCTCCAAGTAGAGCCCCAACTATGGATCACGCATGAAATTAAAGAGCCCTTCGCATTTCTTCGTTCATCAAGTGACGGACCGAAAGCGGGGGGATCCCACATCAACTTCTTCCATGTGAACGCAACCGGGCTTAGTACAACGTGCGAAAGCTCCAGCATTTATAGATTTTTTGTTCCTGCTGCATTTTGGTTTCCGTTTGCCGTTCCGTTTTCGGTCGAGGTTGAGGTGCCTTATAAATATATCCGTTCATAATGTTTTTGTGACCTCTCCACAGCTGTCTTTTGCCGTGACTCATCGGACGCTGCGGATTCGTGCGTCCTCTCTACTCTTCCGTCGACGCGAAAGCAAAAAGTTAGGTTCTCCCTGCAACGACGCATGTGCTAGTAGTATCACACACGACCACGACTACTACCATTTATGACCATGGCAGTGGCGAAATGGAGTCTTCGCTTTTCCCTTACAATCCCCACACCCGGTTGTAGTTGTACGTTTGCTGCTCAAAAAATCTGTGGCATCGCATCGTCATCGCTCTGACACTTCCAATTCCTGTGGTCATGAGCACCAGATGACGTCCTACATCAGAATTTTCGCAAGTGGTGCGCATGTTAGGTGATTCGCTCTGAGGCACTGCACTCGCATACGTGGGTTGATCTTTTATTTTGCGTAGCCGCAGCGCCGACGTTACTGTCTCCTTTTTTGTTTTCTTTACCGTTTTCGTCGGGTCACCGTGGTCACTGTCACCCCAGCGTCATTGCCACGTTGAGCGTAAGGAGGCGGACGCGGAGAAGGAGATATTAATTTAGAAGCAAAAACAGCTACTTATATGTATCATCTTCATCTTCATGTTCATCTTGCTTCATGTATCGCGTACGCAAGCCGAAAGGTTTAGAAAATGAAATTGTGGTGTAAGAGGTGAAGCACAGCCACTACTCCTAGAACAGCATCGGCCCCCTCGGGCGCGGCGCGCTGGAACGACAACGAGCATCATGACGATCTTGGGCTGGACCTCGAGCTTGGAGTCGAGGACGGCGATGAAGATGAAGAGAAAGCAAAAAGTAGCGGTCCTCCTGCTCTCCGTGTCAACAAAGTTGTACACTTTTTTCTTGCAGCTGCAGTTCCGCATGCTCCTTCTGCTGTTCGGAGTTGAGCGTGGAGCTCCGCAGACTCCACCCTTGCACGTAGCTGTGGTTGCCCAAATTACGCCGGGCCTGCTGAACCCATCCTGCCCCGAAAGCTCGATCGCTGGAAACGATAACGAGGGCGACGACGCTGGCAAGTTGTGGCATTTCCATTTCACGGCGCCCAAAAAAAGTCCCTTTAAGCCAGGGTCGGGATTCCACGACATCTGCGACTTTTCCCGGCCGGGCGGCTCCGTGGGAAAGCCAGAGCAGGAGATCCGTCTTCAAGACCTGCAACTGCGCATTTACGCGCGGTTGTATCCCGACCACAGGGTGGTCCTCAAAGAAATCAGGTGTACTCAGGATATTCCTGGCGATACGTCGGCAGGCCAAGGTCTCGCCAAACTATTAAACGCGCCCCACAGCGATAGACTCTACCCCCTTTGCTTCCAGGCCGACAAATCTTCGGATACACTGCCGAAGGCTTCGGGGGGCGCCTTCAAATTCGGGCACCGAGACCGAAAAGGACCGCCATGGAAAGATGACTACTCGAGCCTTTGCGAGAAAGGTTCTTCGTCGTGTGACGCTCCTGGCAACGCAACTGCACGGTCAGACTCCATCGCAGCGACGCCTGAAGGCCAACTAACGCTTAAGGCCATCCTGGAGCAACTGGGGCATTCCGCGAATGAAAACAGGCTCAAAATGGGACACGGCGTTTGGTCCATGATTTACGATGAAGGCCTCCAACTGGACATCGGCAGCCTCCGTATGTTCGCTCGCAGTAAAATGCAGCGTGCCCGCGAAGCTCGCGGTTGGAGACCCAAGTGCAGCGTGACAGAGAAGGGTTGGTATTGGATGGAGTTTATTACGTCGGACGTGACTGGGGTGTTCGGGTGCTGGTATGGTAGTATCGTTGGGGAGGATACTGCACCGCAAGACACCGAAGACTACCACCAGCGGAGGACCGAAGGAAGGAGCTGGGAACGTGGCGGGAGCTCGGCTTTGCAGCAAGAGGAGAAGCAGACTTGGGGAGAAGGAGAAGGAGAGGAACAAATGATGGTGCAGAATGATGTGGGGTCCTCCACCTCGTTGGCCTCAGCAGCTGAACATCAAGACATCAGCATCACAAGAAATAACCGTAGAAGGAGTTTTCGGGACCTCCTCAGGGGGACGCGATCGCGGAGCAGTCAAAGTCCCTCACGCTCACAGGCACACCAGCTCGCGCTGATCTCTGCGCGCGAAGACGGGCGACGCGGGGCTCGACCGCAATTCCATCTTCGACGACCACCGCGTGGGGGTTCCCGTTCCTCCCGGGCGGAGTCGACATCAACGGCGGGCTCGGCGCACATGGAGCTTCAGCAGCACTGGCCCAAGGTCAAGGAGTTCGGCAGACTGGATGTGCCGCGACATCAGGCGCAGACTGAAGAGCGGGCGCGACCACGGACTGCAACCATGTCCACCGCCAAGCAGAAGGAAATAGTGGATGCGATTAACGACGCACACCTCGGCTGGCACGCGAAACTCAACCCCGGGCTTTCGTCCCTGCCTGCGCCCACGCGTCAGGGGGGTGCTAGAATGACTGACGCGCGCCGGTCCCGCAAGATCCGGGACGCGGCGCGGGGTGGCGTGGTTCCTGACGGAGCCAAGACGGACGCGACGTCGGCGGCTCTACCAGCGGACTTCGACTGGCGCGACCCAACGAACAAGGGCCACCCGCATCTGATACCCGAGGCGCCCCGCCAACACTGCGGAAACTGCTACGTCATCGCTGCCCACCAGATGCTCAGCGCGCGACTCCGCTTGCAGAAGCTGCGGGAACTGAAAAGTCAGCGCGCGTCGGAAGACGAGATTGCGACGCAGCTGAAACACACGCCGCCTTTCGCGTCCGGCTACGCACTTGGGTGCGACCAGACGAATGGCGGGTGCCCAGGCGGCGACGCCTACCTGTCCGTGGAGTGGGCCCACCGGCACGGGCTGGTCCCCGACATCGAGGATTAAGAGTTGATTGAACTACTCTGGTTTAATTAGGGGGTTCAGGCACAGGCTCGTTTTGGTTTTCTGATATCATGACAGTTGCCGTAGCTTTCCGCCGCACCAGCGAGACTAGGAGCAGCAGTTGTAGTTAGTCAAGACTTGATCCAATCTGTCTCTGTGTGGTTCCATCTGTGTGTTTTCCGCCTTAGCATACTACTTTCTTAGCATTTCGCAGCCAACATAGGAAGCCGGTGAGTGCCCTGCTGGTGCCGGTTTAGGTGGAAGAGGGCCCAGCGTCGGCTCTGATGAACCCTTATACCAGCGCCATCGGGGCGGGGCGTGGGGGTGATGATGACCATGACTGATCGGAAGAGGGGGTTTCCATCTCATATACTTACTTCAATACAAGCGAAGTTGGGCGCCATAAGGATCATCATCATCATCACCATCTAAGAAAGTTCCTGAAACACGACCTCAGAGACCAGAGTTTTGTCAACCTCTAATAGGAGTGCAGGCCTGATGACGGCTGGTATGGGCGTAACGCGCCACTGAAAAGGGTAGGCGACCCTGCGCAATCCGTAGTCTGCAAATGGATTCCGCACACGTGTCCAAAGGAGAAACTGGTGTACCGCGCAACGGATGTGGGCTTCGTGGGCGGTCGCGCCTATGTCAGCGACGAGGACAGCATCATGCGGGCGCTGTATGAGAAGGGACCCTTGGTGGTGGGTATGAGCCTCGACGTGGGCGGCAAGCTGTGGCAGGCGTACCAATCATATAAAGGCGGGATTGTGGGGGACCCCGAGGAGCTGCTGAACACTTTGGGGGACAACGACAAACCCAAAAATGAAAAATCGTGGGTGCCTGCAGGCCACAACGTCTTGCTGGTCGGGTGGGGGGTAGAGAATGGAACAAAGTACTGGACGTTTCAAAATTGGTGGGGATCCGCGTTGCCTGGACAAGAAGAGCAAAGTAAAGAATTTTTGCGCAAATCTTCATCTTCATCATTCATAAGCTGGATAAACGTAAATCATCATCATTCATCGGACGAGGACGCTCCTGCCGCATGGGGAGAGGCAGACCCGTACCTGACGGACAGCGCGACGGGGAAGCCGCTGCGAGCCGGCTTCGCTCGAATCGTGCGCGGAGTAGACAAGAATGGCTTTGAGTCCTCGGCGGTGTACGCAGACGTGGAGAAGCTGGATCAGGGAGCTGCAAGCGAGACGATCCACTGGCTCCAGGACGAGGGTCCTTCGCTTCATGGTGCTCCTGAAGCGAAAGATGGCTACTGGGAAGGAAAGAAGGTCGAGGACCTGGGAAAGACGGACGTGGGACTGATGAGTTGCCTGCATGCCCTGCGAAGCTGCGAACATTGCAATGGCCCGAACAACTCGCGCTACGCCTTTGCTAAGCCCAAGTTCGTCCGTACCCCCTCCCAGTGGTGGTTCCGTGACGAGGACGACCTCGCCTGCCAACTGTCAGATGCCTGCCGGGATGTCCTATATCATTGCTGTCCTGGACAAAAAGGATGGACGAGGACATGGGGAGGTTGTGTCGACAGATGTGAAAAGCGGCAGGGACGCAACTGCTTCGCGGGGTAGTTCTCTTTTATCTGTCACCCTTTACTTGTCTTACTACCACTAGCCACTGATATATTGATCACAGAGGTGGACACAGGCTGCGCATGATATGGATATGAAGATAAGAATGACATCTTCGCAGGATTGCGAGTAAAGCCCTCTTTCTTCTCATTCCAGTGGTTTACTGTTGTTCGCTACAACTCGCTCGGTAGTTGCTATCTTTTCCTTCGCCGCATCCTGGGTGATGTTCGCGGTCCTGTTAAAAAATTACTTCGTGAAAAAAGAGGTCAATCTTGAACTCCTCCTCCTCGGTCGTGGGCGTTGCAATGTTGAGTCTGCTTTTGTCTGTAAAAATGAATGTGTTACTTTGGACGATCACGATCCCAAGAAAATTTATTGAAGATCATCATCTTAGTAGTTCGAGGTGAAGTTGTCCTCAAAGATAGGGAAAGAGCCAAAGCTCCGTGGCATAGAATACTGTAAGTAAATAAAGAAATATCGTCCTCCATGCGACCGCGAGGAGCAAGCAAGCAGGTGAAGCAACTGAAATCGGTTCCCTTCGGCGCCACACGACTTAGATACATATTTGTATCACTTTTAAGCTCAACGGCCCGCGCATTTGTTTTTCCTACACGCATTCTTCCGAAGCGGCAAGAACCAGAAAGATGCCGCGTTTGGCTCTCGCCAGTATCGCGCTTGCGCTTTTTCCATCAGCAGACGAAGGAAATCCGGACTCCGGAATCGTTTCGCCCCTTCTTCTCATCCGGAATGCCCGCGCCGCCGCCCCGCAGTCTTCATCGAGCAGTAAGGCCCCTGCTCGCGGTTCTTCTTCCCGCCAACATCCGAGGAGGTCCTGGCTTCTCGCCTCGAACGAGTGGAACTGGAACGCCTCCGGCGGCAGCACGGCGTCGCCCAGCCAAGACCGCCCCAGATCTGCGGGAACGGCGCGAGGACCGCTCGGCCTGCATGCACAACTCCATCAACCCTCGGCGTCGGTGGAGGAAGAGGAGGTCGACGTAGACGACAGGGAGCTGTGGAAGGGCGGCCTTCCGCAATTCGTGCAGGACGCTCTTGGCATGTTCGAGGGTTCCTGCGGCGTCCCGGACGGAGGACCCTCGGATAGTAGAGGATGCTCC
>RXOD01004063.1:0-29971 GCA_005223375.1 Amoebophrya sp. AT5.2
TACCTACAAAAGGGGGGGCCACCGGCGTGCCCGTACTCCAAAAATGAGTCCGCAGCTGTGGTCGACATTTTGTTTTTGATGTGACGACGATTTGATTGTTTTTTCTCGACGATCAGGATCACTCCGTCCCTCCGCAGTGGCCATTTGGGGCAACACAACATGATAATCCCTCCATTCGCTCCTACTCCTCGCTCTGTACTCGCGACACCTCTCTCTTCATCTCGGCTCCTCGGAGGCACAAAACGAAAGTAAAGAGGAACCCAGTTCTCACAAAATCGAAATCGTCATTATCAAAATTGGATAATTAAAAGAAATGTATGACCACTGGCACTGCTGATAGATATTAATTTGCAAGACAACGATAGTAGTGGCGCCGCTTGCTTCTGGGGAACCGGCGGAATCGCTATCATCGTACACGCTGTTCTCGCCCGCGGCGAATGGTGGGAATCGGTTTTTCTGATGTTGCGCCTGTCTCATCTCATGGGGAGCAGAAGGCCGCACATCAAGATGGAACAAATCAGGAAGTCAGGGACCAGCACATTGTCGAGCGACAAGACCGTATACTGATGGACAACTGGTGGAGCAGGCAGTTGGTGGTGCACCTGGACGGAAAGCGACTTTCACGTTCCCCCAGGCCCCGGCCCCCCTATCATGGCCAAACCTGCGCCTGCCGTACTCACTTCCTCCAGGCTGGGGCTGCTTCCACTTGTTTTCTGCCGTTTCCGCAGTGCCACGAGTTCTACGCTATCCACCAGCTGCTTGCGCTTTGCTGCTGGTGGATAGCGTAGGTCTGAGTTCTTGTGCTCCAAATCGTCAGCCTGCAGTAAAAACGAGTCGCGCTCCTGCTGCACTGACACTGAACGCAACTGTGTCGTTTTCTCCGTTATTACAACACCACTTCCCCCATCGTTGAGCTGATTGTAACTCGGGAGCAAGTCGGGGTCAGGCTGAGCCTGCATTTGCATTCCTTTTAGCGTATCATGTTCCACTACCGGTCCACCATGCTCGCCTGCTTCCCCTGCGACAACTCTGCTCGAAGAGATTGGCTCCTTTGGCATCTCATCATCGCCCGTCCCCGCGCCGCCCACCTCCAACACATCTTCTAACGCCACATGATCTCCTTCCTGGCCGTTCTGAATAGCAGCACGAAGTAGGTCCTCGTCATCGAACAACGCTTCCGCGAATATCCGTTCTGCTTCTAATTCCTCGCTTTTTCCTTGTTGCGCCGCTTCTTCTTAGAAAGAGGTTGAAAAAATCCAGGTCCTGCCTTAGGTGTAGGCTTAGTCAATCTCAGATGCCCTCTGTGTCTGTACTTATCTTCCTGGAATGGAAAACAATCATCTTTATGCTCACCGCCCAGCGATATCCGACTCAGAAGGCGGGTTCATCAGACCCAGATCGGCTGGGCCCCATTCATCACAGATGGAACGCGAACGACGCAGCCTTCTACTTCGATGGGGTCGTACGCCAGAACCTCCTGCTGATCCCAGACCTAGTCTCGCTGAAGTTGAGGAGGAGAGCCTATGATCAGCAACGAACTGTCAGAAAACCTACACCTTCCTTGACCTAAACCTGACTTTTTTCAACCCTTAATCTTCGATTGTGTCGGGCATTTCCACCACCGCATCGTTGTCAAACGGCGGCACTGAGAGCGCCCTTTGCATCCGCATTTCTGCCAGCTGTTGGTCGAAAGAGGGAAGTTCTCTGTAGTACTTCTGCGCGCCCATGTGCTTTTTCAGGAGGTCCACGCGCGTCGGCGGCTCCACATACTCTGCGCCCGCGTTTCCCTTGAACACATCGTGGAATTTCGTGGGCGTGTTCGCGGTTTTTTGCAAGAAATGCCCGAGGCCAAGGGAGGTAGAGCCCTCGGTGGGGACACCGGAGGAGCCGCCAAGGGCGCGGGAGTACTCGGAAACGGTGCAGTAAGCATCGAAATGCAAACTCCGATCTGTATTGCCTTTTTGATCTTCTTCTTCAGCTGCTCGCTCCGCAGGCGAAGCCCAGTTGCTGCGACCGTCTGCGCACGGCGTGTGAAATGCAGGACTCGCGCTGCTGCCGAATGCACCAGGGGCAGGACTGCTCGAATTGTTGCCCATGATGTTGTGCTACATGCAGCTTCGAGTTTATTTTATGTCCTTACACTGCACAAGAACCGCCATCAGAAAGGACACGCCAGCCTTGTTCAGCTCCTTGTTCAGCGCAATCAATATTATGTTTCTGTAGCTACCAGTACCAAGTACTACACGGAAACGAGTTCTATATTATGAATGCTCAGACTATTTCGCTCCTCTCCTCTCGCCCTCCGCCGAGCCGAACCAGATTTGCTCGACTCCTTCTTGCTGTAATAAATTTAACTTTAACAGCCAGGACCGGTAATAAATCGACGACCACTACAGCAACTTGCTCTGAGCCACAGCAAGAGCAAGAACACACGCCATTTCAGAAGACGTGCGCAGCGTTTCGCCGCATGTTGTTCTGAACCACCTCCTGAACAAGCCTTTGATACGAAGATGCAAACGTTCCTACGCCTGAGGCAGTCATTGAACTTCCGAATCAGTCTAGAGACAACCGAAGGCACCGCTGCAAAATTTCAGTTCAGGATTCGCCCCGGTGCTGGTTGTAGTTCCGACACCACGACCACGTCGTTAAATGTTATAAGTAATGCGTGAGTTTGTTCTTCAATACCCCTCGAATCCGATTCCCCGCAGCCGAATCTTTTCCATAATACCGGGCATATGCGCGGCACCAATCACGAGCACTGCGTTGCCCCGGCCGTTGTTTGCGCGCAACAGCTTCCGCACCTCGATAAACATCGCTTCGTCGCGGTCCATCAGGAGACCTCGCTGCACCGCGGGCAACAGGTTGAAGAAGACGCAGAAAAGTAGAATCTCCGTTAGCAACGACGAGAAGTCGCTGTTGTCGCTTTTCCCGTCGTCGCCTCGTGTTCCTGTGACGGATGCGAGTTTCCACACATCGGCATCGCAAGTCGTCAGCGCGCTGGCTACTGCGCAAAGACCGTCACGAAGCCCAGCGAATGTCGTGGCGAAAGGATCCGCGGATCTGGCCGCGTCCTCGTCTTTTCCGACAGCAGAGTTTGACGCGGCCCGCCTCGCTGCTGCATTTTGAATCTCTGTACTCGGCGCTAACACCGTGCTTGACCCACTCGAGGTTCTCGCTAAGTCGCCAAGAGGGCCCGCCCCGAACCCATTCAAGTTTTGCACGCGCATGTACTCCTCTCCGCCTCCAAGTCCGATGAACCCAGCAACCCTTCCATTCCCGCCCGCTACCAAGCTCACGCAAACCGCGGTCTTCGTCCTCCGAAACAGCCTCGCGATCCAGTGGATCACCACAACAAGCGCGAACACCGGCACCAGCAGCACCACGGACAGGATTACGCTCGCCGCCAGCGTCGCCGCGAGGAACGCGACGCACGTCCTTCCGGGCAGGAATGCCAGCGCCCGCAGCGAGATCCCCAGCACGTCCGGCCGCCGCTGGTCCGAGTACACCAGCGCGCGGTGCAGGAACCGCGGCAGCGACAGCCACTGCAGAAAGTTGTACTGGAGGTTCCGCGGGTGGGGCTTCATGTGCCCGAGCAGGGCCGCGCCGAGCGAGTGGTCGTTCACGTCCACACAGGTGGGCTGGAACCCGGACGTGCGCGCGTACTCGTCTATGGCCGGACCAGGTGGTAAGTGGGTAACTGGTAAGTGGTTTTCGGGTCCCCTTTGGTTGGCAGTGAGAGCAGAAAAGCGGCCATCCGCGGTCGGCAAGGCTGGCGCCCACAGCTCTCCCCTGCAGCTGGTGATAGATCGCAACCCTCGGCGCCATGTTTTGCCCAGCTTTCAGGCCCTATCGCCATGGTGGTAGTCCTCAGTGGCTTCCCGCTACAGCCTCCCCCGACCTCACAATGGCTCATCTCCCGACGTCGTACCCCCCACCCTACCCCCACAACCTACCCCCACAATGGGGCCCATTTCTAAAAACCGCCCCAGACCTCCCCTTCGCGCCCGACCCCTTCGGAGCGCCTTAATCGGCACTCGCCACCGAAGGGCACCCATCACGAAGCACTTACCAGGTACCCACTTACCACCAGGTCCCTTCATATCGTCCGCAGCCACGAACTCTGCGCCAGCCTGCACACCGGCGTACTGCAGTACGCCGTACAGGACGCCGATGCCCGAGGACACCAGCACGCACGTGCGACACAGGGTTTGCCTCAGCGACAGCGCGTAGGGGAGCCGCTCCGGGTTGTAGGACTTTTGGAGGCGAATCGTCGCGAACTGCGCACGGGAAAGCCCGTCGTACACGGCGTTGTTCGGAGGCGAGGCGAAGGACCGGTTGATGTCTTGAGGAGAAGGGGCTTCTGGTGCTCCTGCCGCTAGCTCGCGGAGAACGGACGGCGGTTGCAAATCTGAATCTCCCGCAGCAGTAGTTGCACGTGCACCCGCTCCCATCGGCGCAAACGCGCTGGCCGACGTGGAGGACGAATTCGAGGAATTCCCGTCGGCATGATAAGGGGCAAGCGGGTCGGGGTTTGCTTCGCTCGCCCTTCTGTTCTGAAAGAGGAATGCTGGGATCGTTGGCACCTTCCACGTCTTGAACTTCCGGTAGGCGCGCACGCGCTCCCGCAGTCCCCCGAGCGACATCAGCCCCAGCGTTCCGCTCCCGATGCTACCGTCACACTCCGGGTAGTCGAGCACCAGCAGCATCCGCGCCTGCAGCCGCTCCGCGATCAGCGCCTGCTCCAGAAACCCGAGGCCCTGATCTTCGTTTCGCGCGCGCTGCAGAACCAGCGCGCAGTTCGCGCAGTTCAGGGGCGACTCCAAGCTGCCCTCGGGAAAGTGCACGTCGCGGATGAGGGGAAAAACGGCGGAGGTGGGGACTTTCGGCGCGAACCGGTTCCAAGCGCTGTGGCAGGCGCGGCCCTGCACACGCTGGTCCTGCGCGGAATTATTGTGCCGGAACTTCTTCAGTCTGCGCCCGATGGAAGTGTCGGAATCGTCGCTGTTCGTCGACGCAGTGGAAAACGACTCGTAACGGTCCTCCGACGACGAGTTCATATCGGCAGGAGGATCAAGAATTCTGCGAGCGGGCGAGACCTTGCTCGTTCTTCCAGAAGATTCGGCCTTCCGCGAAGAAGACGACGCTGCAGAGCCGCCGGCCTGTGCCGCACGTCTTGCTTGCGGCGGCACATTCTGCTCCCGCTCCGACGCGTCATCGTCTAGCGGAATGTCGATCGACGCCTCACTTGTGCTCGTGTTCGCGCCGTTGAGTCCTCCCGCCAGTGAGCCGTTTCTACTTCTACCGCTCAATGTGGGGCTGGTCGCGGAAAGCATGCTGCCGTCGCCTAGGACTAAGTCGTCCTCGTCGTCCTCTGATAAAGCATTTTCTCCTCCTGCTGTTGAGAGCGTGGTGGCGGTTGAGAGAGTGTCCTCCTGCGTTGTGCGGATAGAAGTAGAGTCTCGCCCACTCGCGGTGCCGTCAACGTCCTCATCTGCAAGAGCTCCGGCGCTCCTTCCGCGTGGTCTACTCCGCGAGGACCCTCTATCGTCAGAATCATTCCGTACCTCCGCCGCGCCGGCGGCTCCGCTCCGGCCCGACAGCACGAAGCTCGCCTCCACGGCGCGCTCTTCCTTCCGCAACGACCGCAGCCGATCGCGGTCCAATTCGATCATCACCAACTTGGGATTCTTGCGCACGCAGGTGAGCCAGGCGTCGCGGGCGCTCGCCGTCGAGATGTGCATCGTGCCCACGATGTACAACGAGTCCGTGTCGTTCACCTCAATTCGCCGGACGGAAATGGGAAGCTTCCGGTCGTCCTCGTCAAGGGCAGGGGAATGGGAAGCGTTGGGAAGGATGAAGCCTGACAAGAATCAAGAGTTCCGAGGATCTTACATACTCCTGACGCAGTCGCCGCTTTTGAGTTTTGATATTAATTTTTTTTCTCCATCGCGCCGCCTGCTCGCTCCAGTGTCGCGACGCCAATGAGCCCGCGCACTCCATCTAATTGACTACCCCCACGACGCCACCCCCTGGAGCCGTGGGGTCGAATAATCTTCGCGACGCGTTGCTTCCCCCTGCCTCAGCAGCACCCTACAGCGTCGACGCATGAGGCCGAAGCACAACTCCACTAAGCCGACTCGAGTCGCGCGTCGTTGTTGCACGCTCGCCCAGGAAGCGAGTGGTAGGTAGAGACCGACTTCCGGCGCGCGATCGGTTCTGCACTCGCGAATGCACTCGCGGTTGCCCCCCCCGAATGCATTCGCGACGCACTCGCGACGCACTCGCCGGACGGAAATGGGAAGTTTCCGGTCGTCCTCGTCAAGGGCAGGGGAATGCGAAGCGTTGGGAAGGATGAAGCCTGATGTTTCAGATGCAGCTCAGTGTCAGTGGACAGCCGCGCACCACTCCTGCAACGCGATATAGGATGAGGCACAAGAACCACAAGCAGAAGTCGTAAGAGAGAGAGAGACACACACACACACTGACAGACTTAATAAGTACGCGAAATCCGCAAATCGTCTTGGTTGCTGTTGTCTAGCCACGGTCTTGCACGGTTGCCGCCCCACACCCGGCAACAGCAGTTCTTGAAAATGGCCACCACGCACGGCGAGAGCTTCCCCGTGCGGAAGTATATCAGCGGCAGCACGATGAACGCAAGGAACAGCACGCCGTCGACCGAGAGATAGCCCCCGAACAGAATCGGATCCGTGGCTTCGTCAGAATAGTACCCGACAAAGGGCCAGCAGAGAAAGAAGCCGGTCCATACAAAAATGTCGATCACCGCAAGATGCGGCTTGCGAAGCAACTCGGGTCGGGAAGGCTGGAAGCCCTCATCCTCAGTGGGGAGGAGGCCTTGAGCTCGGGTGGAGGCAGCGGCAGATGCGGCGTCGGCGGAATCCATATTTTGGGGAGACGGCTTCGAACTTATCGGGGTTGTTTTGCGATCTTCAAGAGGTGTCGCGCATGCTCCTTGACATTCGATCGAACCAGAAACGGAAATTGATGAAGCTGAACTACGAATCGGAAGCTCTGCTTCCTACAAATGTTCGGATGTAGTACAACAGGCGGCTACGAGGAGTTTTGCGGTGCTGGTACTCTGCACAACATTCTTCTACTTGATTCATTGATTTACATACAGGTAAGTACTATGCTGCGGTCGCTCGATCAGGTTCGTGCAAGAGCGCACTCGTCGCCTTCGTAGCCAAACTACCTCTGGAACAACGACTGCTAGCGATACGCACACATGCGCCCCACCCTCTGAACACCGAAATTGAGCCAAAAAAGTATTTCGCAGGAGGTCAGTGCGCTTTCATATTCTTTTTCGAGGCGAATCGCGAGTGCTGAGCAGTCATTCATCCTGCTACGTAACAGCACCTGTTTCTGGTTTATCGTCCTTTGCCTCGCCAGAGCACTGCTTAGTCCTCCGGTGAAATGTTTGTTTGCCCGCAGGCACGGTCAAAAACCACATGATGTAGCATGATGTTAAGCGAATGCTAAGACCTCGACGCGGATTACGTCTTTTCACCTTCCTCACCGCTCCTGGTCGTCCCCCGAGAAGATAAATTATTCCCCCGTCCTGCACCACAAAACCTACAGTGACCTTGTTGTGTCGTAGCAGGTACTCCCTACGGTCGTCGTTAAACCACTAATAAAAAAATATCTTGTCGTACTCCTTGCTCTTGTCTTCCGTCGTTCTCGGTGTACAACTTTCGTTTGTTTCACCTTCTCCGCATCGACGAGAATCAATGTACTGCACTACTGACCCCCACTCTTCGTCCATCGCTCGACTTCTACGCTCCCGCAGACTTAGCCCGACAACTTGGCCACCTTTTCTTTGAGTTTTTCCTCGCTCGCGCCCTCGAACTGGTCCACTTTCGCGCCGTCTTTGAAGAACATGAAGGTGGGCATGCAGTTGATTTCCATCGCCTCCGCCGTGTCACCGTTTTCGTCCACGTCGACCTTGATGAATTTCACCCCCTTGAACTCCTCCGCCATAGCAACGAACTTCGGGCCGATCACCTGGCAGGGCCCGCACCAAGTGGCGGTGAAATCCACCGCCACGAGCTTGTTGTCCTTCAACACGGAGTCAAACTCCTCCTTCGTGGCGACCTGGACGACCATCTTCCCTTCGATTCTTTGCGGGTGTCTGTTCTTGTTCTTGGGGTAGCGATGTTCGTGTGGAGCCGGTGGAGCCGGTTTCTTTAATCCTATTGGTTTTAGTGCCGAAGATGAAAGTGCTGAATAACCTATGAGAATGCTTTGGTTCGCTGAGTGAGTCGTACGCTGAATTTTTGTGGCGAAAGTCGAGCGAGTGACGCACTTACTCGTCGTTGAACCTAAAATACATGACTGAGACACGTACAGTCGGAGGCACGGCTTAAGAGATCTTCGGGGTTGACCCCTTTGTGCGTTTGGGGCACGATTCTGAAAAGTGGGACGTTGAAGGGGGTATAGATCAATTCACGTGTATGGTCCTTGATCTTGGCGATTTCAGCGTGAAAGAAAGTAGTGCTGGAGCTCCTGAAAGAATGACTCACTGTGCCGTACGTAGTGCATTTTCAGTGAGAGAAAGATTCAACGAGGCATGTATTGCAAACACCGCGGACTCGTGGCCATTGAACACAGGTTTTCGTCTTCATCTCATCGTGCAGGACCCTCCGATGAGAGGACCAGCGCAACGAGCTTCTGCAAGCACCCAAGAGTTGTGGCACTTCGTCCTCTGCTCTTTCTCGCATTTATTCAGCTTGCATCTTGGCGAGCTTGCGGGGCGGCAAGTTCGCGTTCTTGTTAGTCTATCGTGGATATTCATCATCTCGTCTTCAAGAACCAGAATCAAAGATAAAACCAGGCTCAGGTACCAGCCGAGGGATTGGGATAGCCTCGGCTTGTTGTTGTTGTTTTCGATGCAGTCTGGGGCTGCTGGAACTAGCCTCGGCTTATATTCCTCTTGTTGATGTAGTAGATTGATTATTTTTTTATTGTACGACGTGGTGCTGGTGAAGTTGAAGATGATGAAAATCGAAAAGATAAAACATGTTGGTTCTTCCCTACGGGAGCGAAAGCAAATGCCAGCTGTGGTTAGACCTCCTTCAGTTTTTGAAGGACTCCCACTTCGTGGGTCCGTTGAAGTTCGAGGTCCAATCCACACTGGTATTTGTTGCTGCCCCTGCCACTACACCAGCATTACCACCACCCGCCGCCGCCGCCGTACCACTGTTGCCAAATGCTTGCCATTGCTTTGCGGGTCCCACTTGCTCGAGCGAGCCGAAGCTCATCAGGTCGTTCTGCGGTTTTGCTTGCTGCAGGTAGGTCGGCTTACTCGCAAGCTCCTGATTCAGTTTTGCCTCGGTGGCTTTCAGCTGGCATCGCTCGTTCATGAGTTTGAGGCGCTCTTCACGAAGCAGCAGCAGTTTCGATCGCTCCGTGTCAACGCCTGTGGTTTCGTGTTCGTTGCTTTTCAGTCATCTTGTTTGAAAAATACCGTGGCCTTGGTCGTGACTCAATTGTTATATATTGTAGTTGTAAGTACTTGCCATGAGCAGGCTGCGATCCTGCTCGATCTGGCGGAACTTTTCGAGGAGGACTGCGTTTTTCTGCCCCAACGACTTTTTCTCCCGGTCCATGCTTTTCAGCTTCACGCGGAGTTCCTCGATCTTCTGGTTGTCGATGCGCGCCATCTCCCTGTGTCGATGGTTTCGACGGATTCAAGATCAATGAAACGAAACGCGATATGATGTGATGGGGTTGGGGGCGTGTTGACCGTTGAGGGGATACCAACTCACGGACCCCTGTTGATGTTCTCTGGGGAGTTCTGGGAACAGGGAAAGTCAACCCAACAACGAACTGCCTGGGGAAAAGACCCCTGGCAAAGTAAGTGGCACTGAACGTCTCCGGGGTACCTAGTAGCATAAAAAGACGTAGTATTGCGGTCAGTCCATCCATAGCCGAGGGAGAGGACATGAATCAATGAATGTGCACACCAAGCAATCGGGCAGTCAATGGCAAAATGTTTTAAACACAAACAATTAAATAAGCCAACGCAAAGAATAACAGACAGAGGGGCGATCAGGGGATCCAGTGATCTTGATTGTGGAACAAAACAGGGCCGGGACGACAGGGGGATATACATCGGATTGGTAGACCGCGTTAGAGCACAAGCTTCACGCAGAGTTCCTCGATTTTCTGGTTGCCAAGCTAGTTGATGCTGTAGATGAAGGTACCTATCGATCCGCACGGTCTGCAGCGCTTTTGTGCGGAACTCTTCGAAGGACTGGTTCTCAGACGCGGAAGGTGGCTCTTGTGGAGAGGAGCGCACGTTCGGGTGCAGCTCGGATAGAAGCAACAAATCGTTTTCTACTGCCTCGATCTGGGCGCGAAGAAACTCGTGGGACATCTGTAGCTCGTCCATCCGGTGCGACAGCTTCGCTCGTTCCACGTCCTTCATGCCTTGGTGCGTCTGTCAACATGACATGTTTCATGATAAGATGGATTTGACGAATCGCGTACTTACCAGCATCAACATGAACATACATGATTTCACCTCCAGCATCAACAACTGACTTTTCGAACAAGCAAGTCGGAGGTATACCTGAAGATCTTCGATTTGGTTTCGCAGCTTGATGATGGCTCGCTCGAAGTCTCTTTTTCGTCGCATCTGCAGCTCCAGGTTTGCGCGTTCTTCGAGGAACTCTATCTCGGGGCCGCTCATCCCTTGACCATTTATCCGCGCTTCTGCTCGCCAGGCACGATCAAGCATGGAGCCTGTGTTTGTATTGGGGAAGACTATAGTCTAAGACATTTGAAAGTACTACTCTCACCTCGTCAAACGATCTTGTTCGACTGCGACATTTACTGCCCGTTCAACAGACTGCGTGAACTTGAAGTTCTGAACCAACTTAACTCAGTGACGCACCAAAAAAACTGAAATGAAGAAAGTGAAAAACCAAAATGACAATCAAGTTCAAGCTGTCCGCACCTCCTATCTTCGATCCCGATGCTGCGGCGGAGTCTCCGTCTTCTCCGTTTCCGGCCTTGCTCGCGCCCTCCCCTTCTCCGAAACCGCACCCGGCCAGTGGTGACGCCCCGCCTCCCATCGGAACAGATCCGTTAACAGTCATGGGTCCCGCTCCCGGCCGTGGTTGCTCTAATATTTCTCCGTTTTTACTCTGCGATAGCAGCTGCGCAGCCGGCAACGACGGTGGGGTCCCCGGCGACATGATGTAGTTCGCTTTACTACTTGAGCTCGACGCACTGCCAGCGCCGACCAGCAGTGTTGGCGGGCGCGGAACGGCTTCTGCTGCAGACGAGCTTTGCGCGCTCCCGGCGGCTGCAAGGGCTCCTGCACCCGACGTGGAAGACGACGACGCGCCACCACCTCCGCCAGCGACGAGTTGTACTCCTGACGACGAGGCTGGCACGGGTACCGGCGACGACGCGGGCAGGCTGAAATTCGTGGCATCAGTTGGGATCTCGACCGGTATTGCGGTTTTTTGCTTCTGGCACTTCGTGATGAGATTCATGGCGACGCAGAATTCCTTCACGGACAAAAGCCCGTCGCCGTCCGCGTCCGCCAAGCTCCACAGGGCGTCCAGCTCCAGAGGCGAAACCCCGGCCTTGGCGAACAGCTGGCGAACCGGCTCGCCCTTCTCCAGGTAGCCCTGCGGCGCTTGCGAACCCGCGATGGCCCCAGCCTGCTCCAGCTGCAGTCCCCGAAACACCTGCAGGTACTGCTGCAACTCGCCATCGGAAGGCCGCCAGTCGATGTTCGCCTTTAATATTGTGTTGGGTTTTCTCTACTTGTTTCGCTGGGTGCCGCTACCGTGCAAGTCACACTCAACCGCACAACAAGCAACACACTTCTGGTTCTGCAGACGGCAGGATAAATGGTCAGGCTAATCTACTGTATCTGCATCGATAGAAGCAGAAGCTGGAGCAGACGGCACGGTATTCAAGCTGCAAGAACTACGAGGAAGAGAGAACATCTAAGTACTCACCTGCTGTCCTGTCGACGAGCTGCTGGAGGCCATTTTCGGGGAGGTGGTTGGCGTCGGGCGCGCGCTGCCGAAGAGTTGTAGGGGCGCCACCGGATCCTGATTCACGCTCTCAGCGGAGACCGGCAGGCCCTGCTGCGCATGCGCGGCCAGTCGACAAGCGACACAAAAAGCGGAAAAGTCGAGTCGACCCTCATTGCGCGCGTCTGCTACGTTCCAGATCTCGTGGAGCGTCTTGCGAGGAAGATCTGATGATGTGGTGTGGGAAAGGGAATTTCCATGAATTACAGGGTTGTCGTCGTTATGAAAGAAAAAACAAGAGGCATCGAGACCAAAAGCAACAAAGCGATCCGGTACTTGATTTTGCTAGTAGTTCCGCGCCCTTGGCGCCGCCCAGGAACTCGCCTTCAAGCTCGGCTGCGTCAAAAACGCGCCGGTAAAAACCTAGTTCAGCCACGCCAAATAGCTGGTCCGCCATTCTCGCTTTTCCTTTTTGTCGTGCGAAAAATTCAGTTGTAGACGAACTCGCAGGTGGCGGAGCTCTCAAAACTTCAGTTTAGCTCGCAAATCCATCTACATATGCTCGCATCTAGCCCGTAGAAGAGTGTGAAGAGTGTCACCTCCAGCGTCTTTCTTTACTAGCACTGCGTCCGATTTATTGAACAGGCGAGTTTCCTTTTAAGTATCAAAAAACGCGAGAACTACGAGCTTCACGACGGGACGATGCGTTGCCTTCGCTTTTCATGCCTGTGGCTGTGCACTCTCTTAGGTGGTCAGTTCGACGCAATCTCTATCTCTCGCATCAAATCACTTATTCAGCAACTTGAAGTTCTCGTTAGGCACGAGCAAGAGCAGATTTTTTGTCGCCAAAAGAGATACATAAACGACACGGACACAGCACTGTTCCATTCTTTTCTCATCGAATAGCAGCGTGAGGTGGACGCTGGATTGAAAACCTGGCGTCACGCCTTACCGAATAGCGAGTCACCGGTAGCGCAAGCTAACTCGTTCACCCATGCGCTTGCGTTTTTTTCGCCGCGCGAGCTTGTTAGTTTTGTTCATGAAAACGATTGCACCCAGCAAACCGCCTCCCCAGGCTGCGGCCACCCTCAAGCACCTTAGCCCGACTTCGTCAATAAATTCACCTCCCCAACACGACCGCCCTCGGTCGGTACCTGTTGAAGCCCCGAGCAGTTGCAGCACCTGGCGACCACTCTCCGTCATCGCCGATGACCATTGTCGCGGTGGCGCACTGTGTCGGTGGACCGTTTCCAAGTTGGATGGTGTCATTGTTCGCAAGATCGGCTGCCGAGGAAGAAAATGAAGAGCCGTCGGCTGGAACACTTTTCCAAGCGCCAACATGTTCGCGCTCGACCTCCTCGTCGAGAGGTGGACGTGGAGGAGGAGGCACTAGTATTGACGACTCACTTCTTCAACTTCGGAAGTAGGTATCTGGACATAAACCGCAGGTAGGATTCCCTGGTCACGTAGGCCGCACAGAAACCGCCACAGTAGGTGCTCACGTAGAACGGAAAATTCTTCTTCAGATACGTCGGCTGCTTGGCGTAGGCAACGTAGTGGAACCTTTTGTTTTGCGATTTTTGTGGTCTTACTTGCATGAGCTAAATCTAGATCATTCATTCATCGTGTTCGACGTAGGTACTTAGTGGTAGGATCAATGCTATAGGTAGCACAATGAATCACTACAGTACCAGTTCTTGTCCCCGCGATAAGCCTTGATGTAGCCGATGGAGGCGAGCCCCACGCAGGCCGTGGCAACCAGACGCGGCCAAGGCCGTTTGAAATGGCTGTGCTTAATGCCTTGGAGGCACCCCAAGACGCTGCAGCCAACCGCAGGCAGCCACACTTCAAGCATCAGACGTACGAGCGGAACATCTTCGATGATCTGGTGGTGCTGACGACGAGTCGGATATTATGGCAGTATTGTTTACTTCTCCATGTCAATTCTCGTGGTTCTCGGCAGCACCGTAGCGTCCTCTGGCTCGCTTGGTCCGTGTACCCTGAGAGTCGGAACAGATCTGCAACAACTTTCATGGTGCCCTGGTTTCTGCGTTTGGGGCGCGGCATCCTCTTGCTCTTCGACGTATTTTTCGCACTATAAATCTTATGCTTCCAATCTGAAACCGTTTTTTTTCGACCGTCTACCCAAACCAAAAGTTTCAAAAAATAAAATATCCGAATGCATTCTGTGGGTTCCAGATCTCATAGGTGAAAAGCCATGCCTTCCAAGCGATCGATTGTCTGATCATCGGTCTCCTGCGATCGCGAACGAAGGAATCTATAATCAATCACCTCCACCTCCCGTGGAAGTGATGTCCGCCAACTCGGCGGACAGGGCTTCCACACGCGTGAGCTTGTCGTTTACTCCCGCCAGCGTCGATTGCAGTCCCGCAACCGCCGTGGCCGTCGCCGCCGCGGAGGTTGCCAGCTCCGCAACCTTGGTCTCGGCCTCGTCGAGTTTCGCGTCCGGCTCTTGCGCCTTCTCCAGTGACTCCGGAATCGGAGGCGGCAGCACGTCCCCACCCGTCCGCGCGCCTGCCCCGGGCGATTCAGCTCCACCTTCTGGCAGGGACCTAATGAAGAAGTGCATTTCCACACTCTACTTGTCGTCAAAATTCTAATTTCTCTGATGTTGGACCACGTCGGCCTGGACGCCGCTTCTGCTCGTATATTCGGCGACTCTGCTTCTATGAATCAATATCTGTCACTGGGGAATTCACGGGGTTCGACCGCCGCTCGTGGTGTCAAAGAACGCTTCAATCGGATGAATCAAGTCAATCGCCTCACCCGAAGATCGTTTCAATGCTTCCGCAGTGCATTCTTTATTATGAAAAAACCTGCACAGTCAATCTCAGTACTCTGTTAGACAGACACGACAAGTACGATCCTCGGTCCCCCTGTCCCCCGTCCGGCTGTGCGGGGTCGGAGACTTTCTGCTCCGGCCCGTCGGAGACTGCTTCCTGCTCCGGCCCGTCGAGTCCGAGCGGGCCGGCCTGAACTTCGGCCAGGCGCTCGTGCAATTTCTGGAAGGGTGGTCCCTCGAGCAGGGGCCACACCGTCGCGATCGCTGCTTTTTTCTCGTCGCTCGCCAGCGCGACTTCCTCCCCGAGCAGGAGATGCCAGCCGTGGAGTTCTTTGTTCGGGCACCACTCGCGGCTCTTGTCGGTGAAGTAGAATCGGGCGTAGTAGTCGGCGATTGTCGGGGTCATTAACTGGGCGAAGATGTCCGCCACTGTCTCCCCGCCGAACAACGTTTTCTGCTCGGCCTCCGACGTGAGCGCCAGCCGCCGCTCGAGCCAGGGGCCGTTGTCGGGGGACGAGAGCGTGGCCGCGTCCGGGGTGGCGAGCTCCAACTGAGAGAGCGCCGACTGCAGCTCGGGCCAGTTCTCCTGGAGCATCTGCTGGCGCGCCTTACAGGGGCGAAAACAAAGAAAGTCCCACTTTTGGCGGCATTCCTGGCAGCGATGGACGATTCGCCTACAATTGCCGAGACCGAATCCGAATACGAGACGAAAAACAACAAGACCAAACAAGAGACCACGCCAGAGTATGGGCGCCACGTTCGTGCTGCATCATCGCCGTCGCTTTGTTCTGCCTGTGCTCTCCTGCTGGAAGTAGCACCATGATGCGACCAAATACGAGACCAAACACAAAACAGAACATGACAGACTGAGACAAAATGTTGATACAAGAAAGTCAATACATATACAGGCCAGACCCTAGGTAAGTCATAGGAGACCACGGCATCTCTGCTCCCACCACCGGAACAATCAATCTCCAGGGAAATGGGTTGTTCTCGCCTCGTCCTTAACCGTCTGCGCTGTGCACCCGTACAAGCCATATAAGCGCACGTCGCCGAGGATGTTTTCCCTCCAGTTGAGGTAGTTCGTGAGGTGCTCAGCCTGGTAACCGCCGGCGCCGTATGCGAGCTCCGTTGGGCTCGCGCAGTTGAACAACTGAGCCAGTCCGTCCCCGTTGTGCTCGGCGAGCGCGGCCAAGCGCTTGGCAAGCACCGTCTTGGGGTCCCACACACGGAAGCCCCTGGCCGATTCTTGGTGGCGCCGCGTTAGGAGGCCGCGAGAGCTCTTCTTGAGGAAGTGCGTGCCGCGACGCAGGTGGAGCCCCTCGCCCACTGCTGCGCCGGAGAGCAGCGCCAGAAGGGGAAAATACTTCATTCTCTCGTTACAGCCTTTCTACTTGATGATGCTGTCGCTGTCCTCAAGGTGCAGATAAGTAATTTCAAACGAAAGCTAAGCTGCACCTTCACAACGAAAGCTGCATCTTCTTTTTATACAAATGTTTGGGTTCTTCGTCCACTCCTCCTATGAACGTACAACTACAGCCTCCTGGACCAAAAAGATGACTACGGTGCCCTCGACACGATACCCGGGCAAAGGGTAAGGCGGCCCATCACAGGAGGCGCATCTCAGGGTCCGATCAGTGGACGCTGTCGGACAGTGCTCCTCACTGGAGCATTCCTTTTTTTACGTCTTCAATCTCCACTCAAATAAAAAAACAAATGTCTTTCCGAGACCATCCTCGTGGGAACGCCTTCAATGTACATGTAGTGCACCTTCCTCGGGGGCACGCCGTCAACATGTACTGCTTTTGGGTGCACGATGTCGATGCGACAGTAACCTCCAAATTTTCGCTCTACTCTCGTGATTAATCTTACTAAATCAATGAAATCCTCGTACAGTACACCTGCTCCAAGACACCCCGGAGTCATGCGTATGTCCAACTTTCGATTCTGAGTGGAGCACCAGCACGCGGCGGCACCTACTAATCAGACGTAGCTACACACATGTAAGGACCACGACAGGAGCAGGCTCCTCGTATAATGTGGGTGAACAAGACGAAGACGTGTCACGCGGGTAATAGTACTTGTCTCAGTCGTCGCGGGAATGCCAATGCTTTTGAGAAAGTGCAAATCAGTGCAAGTGATAGTTTATGTCCTGGGTTTCCCCTGCGGGGATTGTTAGAAAGAGCCTCCCGCGGCCGACGAAAGGACCCTTCGTAGGACCTCATACAAAAAAAGAACGGTGGCATGAGAGGCTGCACGGCCTGCACGTCCAATTTCGGAAAACTGATTTTTTGAGGTTACTATGTCGCCGTCGTTTATCGCCGCTCATTTAATGTAAATCGCTTGCCGTATTTGACCATCCGCCAAGCGCGATTGCCACCGGAATTCCAAAAATAGAAGAATGTGTACCAGAAAGTATCGCTCCCGCTCCTCTTCCCGTGCATGCACTTAGTCAGTGGCTTTCTTGTTGTGCGCTGCTGCGTCGCTCCCCGAGAAGTGCAGTTTCCTCGCGCGCGTGACGATTTTCCACGCCCAGAAGACGTTTAGGACGCACAGCACGAGGTTGCCCGTGCACGTGCACCAGGCCAGCAAATACGAATCCATTTCCTGGTCCGATGGCGCGGACCAAGCCAGCATTTGCTGTCGTAGATCGCCATCATCAGCCCCTGGTCTTCGTCCGCTCCACATCAGGGCAAACGTTTTTGCATGGCGGAACAACATCATGCGCACCATATCGTAGCAGCAGAACACCGAGCTCGGGAGGCCGATCACGATCCGCGCGCACAGAAACGAGATCCCGAACCCCGCTTGCATGCAAGCGAATGTGTTTATTCTGCCCCTCTTACAACTCTTGTTCCACCCCAGTTCCAGGCCGATGATGCGGTAGTTCAAAAACGGCGTCGAGAGTTCCCACAGGATGAGCGCCGAAGCGTGATACTGGGCGAACGGAACCAGTGTGATCGCGAGTAGAGTAATCGCGGCGATGTGGTGGAGAAGAAGCGCGGTTTCCTCCGACGAGAGCGAAAAGGTAGGCTTCTTCTTGCGGTCGGAGACGAAAGAAGTAGTAGAAGCTGGTGTACTGCGTGCGCCCGCAGAAGTTGTGGAAGTGGTAGTCATCGCTGCTTCGCGCGTAGTTTGCCTGCCGCGTTCTTTGTCCCTATTCCTCACGGCCATCAATGTGTAGTGATCGGCGGAAACTACTGTGCGGGATGCGGTGCTGGTCTGGCAACTGGGTGTCGTAGTGCTGGTCTCGCTCAGCTCGTCTTCAGAAGTGGCGCTGAGCGACTGCGGCACGGTGGGGACTTCGTGAGGGTGAGGCTTCGTAGCCTCGGCCTCCGCCCCCCCTCCACTACCTGCTGCACACGAGCAACCTGCGGTAAGCTTTTCTTTCCCGCCGCGAGCATCCTTTATTTGATCGGTCGTTCTTTTCCCCGCTAAAGTTTCAGCTTGATGTGTTTCGGTAGTTTGTTCGTCCACTGTCGCTTTTACAACAGGAGTCACTTCTACTTCCCCCGCATTCCTCTCTACTCGTGCGGTTACTTCTTCGTCGCCTGTTCCTTTGACAGGAGCCGCGCCGGCCTCTACCATTTTCACCACCGGACACACCACGTGGTCGACGATCAAGTTCAGCACGAAAAAGCTGATCATCAGCCGGGCCACAAAGTCCACGCGGACGTCGTGCCCGAAAACCCGGTCTGCTTGCGTGGCCGCGTTCTTCGTGAGCCAGATCCAGCAACCGTAGCTTCCGACCACGACGGAGAAAACGCCAGTCGCGACGGATCCGTCAAAGTACATACGACGCGAAGCGGGCATAGTGGTTCGATCCTTGAACAGGTACCACTTGTTGAAGAGCACCGCAACCAGGTACACAAAGCACCATACGACGAAACTACCGGCGACGTCGCGGAAGGCGGTGGGGGTGGCGCCGACAGTAGAAGTCGTGTGGATGCTTGCCGCTACGTCGGAGGAGGAGAACGAGAAGAACCGGTTGAATGCGGAGGTGGACGAAGAGGGGGCGCTCGTATCTTCTACCGAAAAAACCGTCGATGCAGATGCGGGCCCATGAAGCACGGAAGTGGTGATTTTCTCGAAGAAAAGCGGGACTTCGTACAGCAGAGTGTGCTCAGCATATGCAAGTACGTCGCCGAGCATTTTCTTTTTCTGCTTTCGCGTTACTACGCGCTACGATGTACTGAGAAACGGACAGCACACAGAAGAAAAGAATCCTCAACAAACTGCTTTCACAACCTCGTCAAGCTCTAGCTAAACTGTTACTCTATGGTAGTAGATGATGAAAGCAGATGGAGATGAGGATGACGATCATGAGCACTTTGGGAATAGTAGAGTGGCTTGTAATCGTAAGGTGGAAGTCGTCGAACCGCAGGCGCTTGGGTTCACGATAAGACGCATGAATGTCAGCCGAAAGACCAATTTGCACCACTCTTTTGCTACCCCCGCTCCGCGGAACACGGAGCCGATTAGATTCCAGCGCGTGGCAGCAAGTCAGTGCATGTGCAGCTGGTGCAGAATCTTGATCGATAAATTTATACGAAATTGATGTCGCTCGTGTCGCGGGGGAAGGATCGAGTTGCAGCCAATGATCATGAGGTTTGTTAGACAAGAATGAGTCCGCTTTTCCATGTCGATTGTAGCAGGCGCATCTACAAAAAGCGGGATCGATAAAGCCACTCAACATATAATGCATGTTGCAGCAAGCATCATAAATCAATCTTCGCTGCTCGAAGAGTAGTCCACGACAGTTTTTCTTTTGTTACTCGAGCTCGCTGCTCCGCCTATTATCGCACTCGTCTCTGGCTGGTTTGCCTTTCCGACGTCGCCCGCGCTTCCGCTCTCGCTGTCCACCCCGTCAACATCCTGTAGGTGTAGCTTCTTGGCCTTGGCAGTCGATGGCCCGGCTGCTTTCCCCACTTTTCCGTCGAACATTTTCATGAACTTGTTTATCTTCTCGTTTCCTGGCACTGTTGTGCCCAATTTCTTCCGTTCGACCCGCCGTTCCTCCTCTTTTTGCGCCTCTGCGGACATGCCCTGCGCGGCGTTTACCTTGTCCAATTCCAGGTCCAGCAGCTTCGATTTTTCCTCCTTCAGGTCGACTTCGTAGTCCACCTGTGCGCGTCGCCACTCGTCCTCCAGGAAATCCTCGAAATCCGCCATGTTCGCTATGTCTGGCGGCGCCCCCTCGTCGTCCCCGGCACCAAGTTCCAGCGTAGCCGACGACCCCGCGTTACTCCCCGCCGCAGCTCCTACGCTTTTTTTGCTTCCCCCCAAAGAATCCCCGACGCTGTCCACCGGCCCCAGCAGTTTCGAGTCTGCTAGGTTTTCCAATGCGGCCATGATGAGCGCGAAGTGGTCTTTTTTTTCCTTGCCCATGTACATCAGCTGCTCCAGGTTGTCGGCCCGCGCCATCTCCGCCTTCGCCTCCTCCTGCTTCTGCTGCAGCGCGGTCATCTTCTCGTCCTGGATCTGCGCCTTCGCGTCGATCTCCGCGTGGTCCATCGCGCACCGGTCGTCCGCCTCCTCGTACCGCCGCGTGCCGCCCGTCTCCAGCCGGTACCCGCCCGCGGCCTCCGGGTCCGTGCGGAAGGTGAACAGCGCGCCGCAGTCCGTACAGTGGCCGTAGAAGCGATAGTTCTGGAACCCGAACGTGAAGTCGTCCCGGATCAGCTCCATCTTCATGGTCATCTTCTTGCCCAAGTTCTGCTGCGTGCCGCAGGCCTCGCAACCGAACGTGAAGGGAATGATCATGGACACCCACAGCTCGTGCTTCTTGTACAGTTTCTGCTTGCGGAGCAAAAACTTCTTGCGGTCGTCCTGCTTGCGCACCTTGTCCTCCTCGAAACCGAAGGGGTAGTGGAGGCCAAACACGTCGGTCCAACCGACGAAGGCCCCCTTGCAAAACTTCGCACTCATGTTCGCCATCCTGCCCAGAAATCGCGCCGCGGCGAAAGCCGCAGAAGTTGTGGCTTTGTTGAGACGAGAGGCCGGGGGGGAGTGCTGAAGCTACAGCACTGCTCGCTGCGGCGGCGGTGCGCGCGCACTTCCCTGCTGCGCCGCGACGTCGGAAGCCTGGCTAAGCTCGTCCCCAATTTTGGAAAGTCGCCTCAGTCGCAGGCGGCACTTGGTGCTCTAGCTAAACCTCTCGGTGTCGCTGTCGCCACGACCATCCTACTTGTTCGCTAGGAAGCTTACACGTACACTGACTGTTGCTTGGTCATAATGTAAGCAAGAGCAACTAGTACTGAATGCCCTGTAAATTCATCTCTCATCTATCAAATTGACCTTACTTGTAGCCAATAAGAATAACCCACCTGCCGTTAGGAATAAAGCGCCAGTACCTCCAGAGACTTGAAGATATAAGATATGGTCCAGAGTGGTGTGAAGAGGATCTGGCTCTTTCTTCTTTAGCACGAGGATCTTTCCATGAGGCAGCCGAGGCAAATTGCGAACCAGGTCGGAGAGGATCATCGCTGCGGAATGCCTACACGGCAGTGAGCGTTGAGCGTCACACTATCTCCGAACGGCTGTGCCCGACGCTCGGCAGATGCAGTGATTTGGACTCGCATCCCACGCGTTGTCGCGTCAAGAATGTCGAAAACTCCGTGAAATGGCACAAGGCTGAAGAAGGCGCGCTTTTATGCATCGAAGGCGCCACACATCTAGCAAAGTCTAAGCAAAGCGTTCAGATCAAAGAAGGCTACCACACATTTTCATTTTAGTCTAAAATTATGAAGAAGGCGCCACACATTTACTTCCGCAGCGCCTGTTGGACGGCTTCTAACGCAAAACAAAATGGATATGGAAACCATTCCTCTCGTCAATCTGTCACCTTGAGGATCTTTTCAACAGCGTCGCGAAATTCTCGCGCACTCTCTGCGTCACTGCTGCCGGCTTTCATGTCCATTGCGTCAACGATTCTCGCCGCAGCGACAACTCCTCTCGCCTCGCCGCGGTCCTTCAAAAAATCCGCCAAGCCGCCGCCCGCCACGTCTGGAAATTTACTGTGCGCGGCGCGTGCAAAGTAAAAAGTTGCTTCCATCGAACTCTCCACTGCCGCAGCGCCTCCACTCGCGGAATTTTCATTTGACGTCTGCTGCCGCAACAACGCCTCCCCGCGCTTGAAGAGGCAAGTGCTGCGCCGCGTTGCCGCCGCCAGTTCTGCCTGCAGAGAGGAAGCAGCGGCGCCGGTCGTTACATCTTGCAGCTCGTC
This sequence comes from Amoebophrya sp. AT5.2, assembly GCA_005223375.1. Taxonomy (NCBI): domain Eukaryota; class Dinophyceae; order Syndiniales; family Amoebophryaceae; genus Amoebophrya; species Amoebophrya sp. AT5.2. The sequence goes on from RXOD01004063.1 coordinate 22,040, forward strand.
GATACTGGGTTCAGTCTGAAGTCCCTGAACCGGAGAGAGATCGTCTTCGAGTCCATTCGCGTCGCCGGAGAACGGATCTTTCTCCTTCTTGTCCTCGATCTGCAAATCGTCGCTGTAATCGTGCTCACCGCCCATGATTCCAATGTCCTCTTGAAGATTTTGCTCTACGATGCAGTCCAGTTGTGCAAAGTAGGTCTGCGAGAATACGCGCGGGAGCATCTCGTCCAGCTGCTGGGGCTCATCGCAGAGTTGGATTTTCAGCTTTTTCCCGATCCCTTGAATCGCGTTCGTGCGTGCGACGGCGAGGTCGGAAACTGTTTTTTCCGCCTCCTTCAGCGCCCTCTCCGCGAGCTGGTTGCCCTTCTTCGCGGCCGCCGCCGAAGTCGAAGTGCTGGCCTTGCTAGATGTGGCTTTTCCTCCGCGTGCAGCGGTAGTGGAGGTGGCGGGCTTCTGATTTAGTAACTCACGACGGCAGATGTCCTTCTCCAAATGGTCTCGTAGCTCCCGACTTTGCGCAAGATTCCAGAGATGAAGCTGATTATACCAGCACAGCTGCTCGTCCGCAAGAAACCGATACCGTGCCCCTTCCGGCAGAGCAGCGGCAATCCCTTCGATCCGCGCGACATAGTCGGCGTCCGCGATACCGCGCAGCGGCTCCGCCATCGTTGTAGCGGAAGCTGCTGCTGCGGACGCAGAGGTAGTTGCTGTGGCAGTGCTCTTTTGCTTCTTCATGGGGGGCGGGGACGATGAATTTTTCGGCGCATCTGCCACCATTCTATCGCCGCTTGAGCGTGTAACAAGCGCCAACACGATGTCATCCACGCAGGCGGAATCAGTGTGCAATTTCTCTGCCGAAGCATTTAGGCGCTCACCCCTCCAAATGACGAACGTTTCGTCTCCACCGCCCAGAGTGTAGGGGGCCGCACTATTTGTCGCGCACGCCGCTGGCCTCTCGGTCAGAAACTTGTAGACGTGGAAGAAATCGACGTCCGATGAACTACCTGTATCATCATCTGCAGAGGTGGAATAAATTGAGAACGCTACTTTGGCCTTCTCATCTCTGATTTCTGTCACGCGGCCCACACGGAGACGCCAATTATCTCTAGCTTCGCGCACAGCGACAATATCGCCCACTCTGAGCAGGGAGGTCGGCGGTTTCACGCTGAAGCCCGACTTCGCTCTAGCCGACGAAGAGGAACTCTTAGACGTCGATGCGGGTTTCGCGGACTGCCCCTGCCCCGCGAAGGCGTCCAGCAGTAAAGATCGCGTGCCCACGCTGCGCAAGTCGACGAGACCGACCGCGTGCATGGGTACGAAGGCGCCGACCGTCACCGCCACATTCGCGTGGGAAATTTCGTCTCTCAAAGTATCGGCCAAGTCCGTGGCCTGGGCCATCTCGTTCGCGCAGGCCATCTGGAACAGCTGCTGCACGACTGCTGGCTTGCCCGCGCCCGACGTCAACACCCCTTTCAGACGGGGATCTTTTCTCGCCACGCCTGCGACGATGCTTAGAACCACTTTGGCGAACGTGTTTCTCATTTCGAGCTGTCGCTGCGCCGGTTGGGTTTTCGCCCACACTGGCGCCAGGTAGTTTTTCGAAATACTCGCGAGCGCCTTGCCGACCGCGTCAGATGTGTTGCTCGCCAGAATTTCACCCGCAGTCCTCTCGGTCTCCACAACAGCTGCTGTGGCAGCGAGTGCTGACAGGTTCGGCAGCGCTCTCCCTGCTTCGACGGGCATGTTGCGGACGGCGGCCGCTGTCGGACCTGCGTCAAACCCAAAACCTTTTCGACTGAGGTACAGCGTCGCGGTTTCTTCTTCGAACTCAAAGTGTGCGATGGCGGGTTGTTCCGAGCCGGGCACCTGGCAATTTTTGTCCACGTTGAAGAGGACTGTGGTGAGGACTGGACACAGCACGATCCGCAGCGAACTGAAGTGTTCGCACAGCGCGAAAGCGTCGCTCATTGTATATTCCCCAGCACCGCCGCGGCCACCGCGCTCATCACTGTTGTTCTCGTCCGGTGAGAGGATCTGCTGCAGCATCACCCCGAAAGACGGGGACTGCAAATGCGCTGCGAGGATCTGAGCCAACGGGCCTACACTTTTTCGATCCTTCCCGTCTTCGAGCGCGGCGGGAGCACGAGGAGTAAAGCCGCCAGCCCGCAGCTCGATTCCTTGCGCCTTGCTCTTACCCGCCACGCGTTCCTCCATCACTTGCTCGACGTCGCGAACCCCCAGCGCGACCAGCCAATTCCGCAGTCGGTCCTTCGTTTTCTGTAGTTTCTTCTCGATTTGCGAGTTGAGGAGGCGGAAGCCGCGAAAACCGTGGTCCTTGCGCTGCGACTTCTCTTTGGCGGGCCCGCGCCACAGCAGTTCCGACGACAACGCGAAACGGTAGTGCGTATCGACTAACATCATCTTGGCCTTCGGATTTTCCTTCTTCATCTCCTTCAGGTCCACAAACTTCTCCACAGCCCAGACCACGGCTTTCATCTGATTGCGGTCCAGCGGCAGATAGTCGGGGGGCTGCGCGACGAGTGGTGGTAGCTCATCTTCAGGGGGGAAGTGGTCATCAGCGCCGCCCTCGCAGCCCCTGTCCTTCCTCGGCTTGGAGGACGAAGACGCAGCTGCCAGGCCTGGTCGTTCTGCGGCTTTCGCACACGAAGACGAGGACGCAGCTCCTGGCTGCAGTTTGCTTCCGCGAGAGTGGTTCATCTTGTCACCGTTTTTCTTTCCCAACATGAGTGAGGCTACTGCATTCTTTTTGCCAGCGCCGTCTGCGCACGGAAAATCGCTGCCCTCTTCCTCAGCGCCGTCTGCACCTCCTCCTGCAGCCGGTGCAAGTTGCTGTTCAGCGGCCATCCAGTCAAGCAACTGGATGTAATCTTCGACCTGCGGCATTGCCTTCAGCTCGTTGGAGAAAAACTCCTTCAGGTTCGCAAGCCTGAGAAACGAGTCGCGGTGCTCGAAGAAGTATTTGTCGAGAACCAAATCCGGGACGCCGTACCCGAGTGCCTCGCGGAGGTTCTGAGAGAAACAATGCTCCATTTTGCAGAAGTGCGTCGCTGCTGGCTTTTCAGGCGCCGCGTCACCATCACCACCACCATCGTCTGGTTTTTTCGCGTCTTTTGCGGTCGTCTTTCCGGACTTTCCACTTTTGTCCACGATTTTCCGTGTCTTTTTCGCAGGTCCTCTGTTTGTTCCCGTCGCCGCACTTCTTTTGCCGGTTTTATCCTTCGATGGATCGTTCTGTTTTTTGGTCGACGACGCTGCTCTCGCAATGTTTTCTTCAGCAAAGATGTCCTCCTCTGCATCGTCGTCGCTGTCTTCGCCCTCCCCATCGTCGTCATCGTCATCGAGCACCGATGTTGTCTGGACATTGCTTTCGCCCTGGGCCCGGCTGGCCGGAAACACGGGCTGCGACGTGAGGAACTCCTTCAGCCCGGCATTCTCGAATTCGGCCGGCCAGTCGGTCGATCCGCTTTTGTCGTGCAGCCGATTTTCCATGTACTCAAGACACGCGCCCATGGACTTCTCCATCGTCCTTGCAAGCCGCTCGCCGGAATCGCCGTGACCACCAGCGACGCAGAAGCACGAGTCCAGCACGCCGCAACTCTGGGCCAAATGGTAACCCCCCGCCTTGAAGTTTTTGAACCACGAGAGAAGGCTTTCGAGGTGACGCTTCACGTGCGTCGCAGACGGGCGGACGAGCTGGAGTTTTTTCGCGACTTCGTGGCTGATCGGGAACCGCTCCGGAGAGACGACGCAGTCAAGCACAAGGTGGCAGGCGTCCCACTCGATCAGTCCGGACGTATTGAGAGTTCTGTCTGCCTTGTTCCCCGGATTGTACGTTGCGACCGATAAGCTCACTAAAACTGGGTGAGTCTCCGTCAGCGAGTCGTGACTTCTACTGGCGCCACATGCAACGGACGTTAGCCGCCGCCGCGTCGCTGGACAAAATTTAAGTTCTTTGACCTGTTCGACAAGATCGACTTGCCCGAAGACGTTGCTCTGCTGTTTTTCGCGGAAGATCCGGACCAAGTAGTAAAACAGCATCCTTGCCTTCGCCTCCAGTTCCTTAGATGGTTCGTCTGCAGCACTCCGTCCCGCTGAAGCCTCCGCCTCGTACTGGTCGTGAATGCCTTGCGCAGCCATCTTAAATTCCGAAGCGGTCATCTCACGCCGAAGTTGCAGATCTGCCACCAGAAAATCGCGCCACTCCCGCTGCTCTTCGCCGGGAAACTCGCTGGCCACGCCCACAAGGTAGTGCTGCGGAAGAATTTTATCAGCGCAAAAAGTTTGCAAGACCTCCGCACTAGGATCCACGAACTCATATACCGCTTTCCGGGCCACGGCTGCTCCAGTTGAAGCGCCGGCAGAAGTTGGCGCTGGATTGACTTTGACAAATTTCAGTCGATGCAACGCGACTAACAGTCCCTGTAGTTGCTGTCCGTCAACAGACGCAGACGCCGCGGAGGAGGACTGCGGCGCGTTTATTACACCCGCTCCGCCAGCTGGAGCACCGCCGGCAATCCCAATTTTTTCCGCATCCGTTCTTGCGCGCAGCATTGGCTGAATGGTCTGAAAAATGTGCACAAGCCACTTCTTCTGGTGTGCCAAATCCATGTTTGGGAGCTCGGGCAGAACAAACACCCGGAGCGCGTCCAGCTTCGAGTACGTCGGGAAGCCCAACAGTCCGCATGTTATCAGCTCAATCAGCTTCGGATCGCCCGTCGGCCATAGAAGTAGGCGTCTCGTGCTTTGCGCTACCACTGGAGTTTTCGCGACCAGCTCCAGGAATCCGGTGCTCTGCGACGCCTGGGCGCTCAAAAAACACCAATCGGCGTTACGGAGATCCCCCTTCATCAAGGTCTCGGCATCGACGTCGCTCCCGGCTAGGTCCTCCAGGAGCGCGACGCGCGCCGGTCCGTTGGCGCCAGCGAACTTGTTCGCGAGCGAGAAAAAAGGCAGCGCGAGAAGTTGCGCCTTCCCTTTCTCGTCCCGAGACAGCGCATCCACAAGCAGCTTGCGCTCTGCGTCGGAGGCTGCGCTCCGAATGTAGTCCGCGCAGGTGGGTGTTGTCCGCAAGAGCGCGCCTAGCTTCCCCGCCGTGTCGCAGAGCCTGCGACGAACGGCTTCCGGATACTCTTGCTGTGGGTCGAGAACACGCAACTTCATGTCTGTTTTGAGCAACTGTTTAAGCTTGTGCGCGTCGCTGTCTGCGTCCTTGGAGAGGTACCCGACGACGGAGTCAAAAAGAGGCTGGGAAACGACTTTCCCGCATGCAGTCGTGACGAGCGGCCAAGCACGTAGTGGGCCGCGCAGTAGTTCTTCGATCATCCCGCCCAGCTGCAGCTGGGGGTTCTGCTGGTCTTGCGCTCTGACCGCCAGAAGTGCGACAAATTTCTGCAGCCAGTGCGCTGGCAGTTCGTTGCTGCTCAAGCAGTTGTTCTTGACGAGCGCGTTTTTTTTGCCCGCGTCGAACACAGCATCCAAAATTTCGGTGCTCTCCCCGCGCAGACTAAAATCTTCTAACGCCAAGCGAGGCAGAAGCGCTCTGACCTCTTCGGACGTTGACGTAGCGGCGAAATCGTCCGGACGCCGCGGCCACAGCGGCGAGCTGTCAGGATGGAAGACCTTCTTCTTCTGGGAGGACGGTGAAGGGAAGCAACGCAATTTCTCTGACTGCAAGCGCAGGAGTGGTAGGTCTGCGAGCGCGGCGAGGGACAGACCGGTGCTAACAGGAGGCTCTGTTTCACCAGAAGAGGATAGTACCGGGCAGCACATGTAGAACTTGATCATACGATCTAGCCACGCTGCATCCTTCAGCAACTCGCGCACTGGCGACGGAAGCTGCGAAAGCAGTACTGCCTCGCCCTGTAGAATCTTCGCCCCCGCGGTAGCCTTTCCTGCTCCCTGCTCCGGACCAGCAGCGTCCCGGCCGACAAAGTCTCGCAGCACCTTTTTCACCAAGTCGCGATCGAGTCTCAGTAGCGACGGCTCAAGGACGAATCTGGCCTTCCCGTCTTTCGGAAAGGCAGCTGTTTCGTATCCGCTGCCCCGTAAAACTTCGCTCTCGAACCAGTTAGGAACGGCACGAATGCTTCCGTCAAAACCTCCTGCACCGACCACGCACTCCGCTGCCGCAGCGAGAGTGAAAACCCTGCCTGTCGCCGTCGGTACCACCGGGAGGCTGCTGCTTTTCAGGGGGGAGAAGAGGTGCGCATCCAAGTGCGCGGCTTTACTGAGAACACCGCCGTCCTCGGAGTCTGCTGCTTTCTCCAGGTCGTGTTTTTGGTCGATCAAAAACCTGTTCAAGTGCGGTAGCCACCTGTTGGCCGCCTCTACGTGATCCGTGTTTTCCACGAAACCGTCCGTCGACAACTTCTGCACGATGGCGTCCTCGAAAATGTAGCTGTTCGTGGGAACGGTTACACCTTTTTTCTGCTTTCCAGCGCTGGCAGCAGTAGATGTTGATGTAGAAGTTGTTACAAGTACGCTCGTGTCAAACTCTGTGACTAGCAAGCCAGTGGGCACCGGGGCGTTTTCCAGCAGGTCTTTTGCAATGAAGGACCACGGCGCACGTGGCCACAGATCGGCGTACTTCGACGCGTACACTGGTCTTGTGGCGGGAGAAATCTTCGCCAGGTAATCGCCCGTCGTCAGCAACAGCGGGAGTCCGTCCAGCTCGCTCGGTGCCGCCGTGTTGCCCCCCACCGCCAGTACGCAGCGGAGCGTCTCGATCACCCACTCGCGCTTCCCGAAGGTGTCTGCCGCGTCCGGCGCAAGTCTGGCTCCTATGTCGGCCAGCGCAACTACACCTGCCGGCGGCGCTAACCGAGCTCCTGCTGCACCTTTGCCGGCCTCGGGCGCAGGTGTTCGCGCTGTAGAGAAGATCGCCTCGACGATCCGCTGGCTTTTTATGGCGTCGCAGAGGAGTTTCAGAGTCAGCTTCTCCAGTTTCCCGCTGAGCACGGGGGGCAGACTTTCGTCGGCGGAGCGAATCTTCAGTCTGGTCGTCCGCAGAATGTCGCGCAGCTTGGCCTCGTGCTGATCTTTGTGTGGTGTGATGTCCGTAACTTGGCCGGCGTCGCGGACGCACATCCATCGCTCGCACGACGTTTCGATCGCGGGCCACTTGGCAAGCTCCTTGGTGAAGTCTGCGTCGGCGCACGCATTCTCGTCGGCATGCGCCAAATACGAGTAGAACGCTTGTCGCAGCCAGACCTTCCGGCTCTGCATTTCGCTCGATTTCAAGTAGCCATCCTTCTTCAGTTTCTGGAGCATTTCCGGGGTAAACACATCCTCCAGCGGAGCGGAAGCGAGCGCCTTGGCGTCCAGCTTCTTGGTTAGCGACGCATAAAGACCGGGCGCCTTCGCGAGAGCCTTGGCCATGTCCGACGCGATGCATTTTGTCGGCGCAAGCGGAAGTGGGTTGTTCTTGAAACTGACAGCGAAGTACTTGTTGTGCTGCCCGTTGGCATCGTCTCCTGCGGGGAACATCGCAACGTACAGACTCTGTGCCGGGCCGAGAAGCAAGAGCGGAACGCCAGTCAAGTAGCTGTACGCAGAGGAGCGCGCCTGTGGCTCGTGTGCGGTTTGTTTCGTCTCCGCGGCGGGCAGCGAAAAAATGGCGTCCAGGAGGTCGAGAGCGAGGCTTGCAGGAGGATCGGCTGCGCCCCCGCGGAGCCAAGGCGGCACCTTGTCAATTGGCACAATGGCGCTCGAAGCGGGTCCCGCGCGGTCGGTGATCCACTTTTTCGCAATTCCCTGGCAGAGAACCTCCCTGCGCAACGCAATGTCCGGCATACGGACTTCCTGCTGTGCCGACGAAGACGACGCCTTCTCCGCGCCAGGGTTCCCTACGTTCCCTTTGCCCACTGCGAAATGCGTCCGAATCGTTGAAACGAGAATACTCGCAACGGCTGGCGG
>RXOD01004064.1:0-29944 GCA_005223375.1 Amoebophrya sp. AT5.2
AGCCGATGCTGACGCAGCCGCTGAACCGCAACCGGCTCTCGCCAAGCGACATGAGCTCCGAGAGAGCGAAAAACCCCCATAATGATCAAAATGAACCGAGCGGTGCCGGGCAGCCGAACGTGGTGAAGGTGACCCTCGGAAAGAGTAAGTTCCGCGGCGGCGGCGGCAAGATCACACCGGCCGACGAGGACTTCAGCGGCGGGCCCGGCGGCAAGGGCGCGAACATGCGGGACCGGCTGACCCCGGAGCAGCAGTACGAGCTGGACCAGCTGACGGGGAACCAGACCGCGATGTTCGAGACCCCCCGCGGGGGTGCTGGATCCTATTCGCCGCGGCACGATTTCACGGAGAACCCCGAGTGGCTGAACCGCCTCGCGCCCTTCGAGATTTTGGAGACCGCCGTCCCGCGTGGGGAAGGGGGGAAGCAGCTGCGGGTGGGGAAGCTGCTGCACGTTTGCTTGCCGGCGTACCCGCGGGGGTTCGGGGACTCGGACGAAGACTCGATGGAGGGGAGTGACAGCTCGGAGGAGCGGCTGATTACGCACGACACGGACGCGGCGCTCTTGGGGGACCTGCGGCAGCGGCGGCCGGGCGACGTGGTCACGAAGAAAACGGAACAAGACCGGGAGAAGCAGCTGCGCAAGCTGCAAAAGCGGGACGACCCGGAAGGATACAGGGCGAAAAGAGAAAAAAGGAAGGGAAAGGAAAAAGAAAAAGAGCTGCTGAAACAGGCGTCGCGGTTGGTGCTGGAGGACACGGTGGAGACAGAGCTGGAAGCCGAAGAGCGGATGCGCGCGGCATACCGGGATACCCTGTGGCACGCACTGTACGTGCACGGAGACGGGGGCGAGGACGGGGAGGAAATACCCAGGGGACAGCCAAGACACATGAAGATCGGGTAGAGTAAAGTCCTCGTATCTAATTATGCATAGATATGGACGCGACGGGACCTCAACTGATCGTGAGCGCGTAGGGAAAAATCAAAATCTTGGTCGAGTGATCGATCATCGATAGCGATACGTAAAAGAAGCTCATCATCATCTTTCTGATACAAATTTTCACAGGTACGCCGCCATGGGTTGTGGTTCTCTTCAGTATCCGGTGAACCTGGCCGCTGGGCACGCGTTCGGCGGTTGGTGCGAAGTGATGCGCATTCTCAAGGGATCGCTGTACCCGACGCTCGTGACGATCGAAGTTCGTTTTAACGGGGACCAGAGGACCTTCGCCGCGTGGAAGAGCTTGGCAGACACGTTCTTGCGGAGAAACGTGAAAGACGTGCACGAGAAGCGCGTGTTGCAGATGCGCCAGCGGATCAACGGAGTTCTGGCGGACAAGCGGCCGGGATGCTGCAGCCTCATGATGAGCGAGCTGGGACTGTCGTAAGCGAGGAAACTGCGACTGCCAGTTCTTGTAATCCAGCCTCTTGCAGCTTGGATGTTCTGTTAGTACTTGTGATTGATTCGATCCCCATTGGTTCTAGTTAAACGTCGAAACGTCGAAACGAAAAGTTCTAGTTAAACCGTCGGTCGTTCTTCTTGTGCACGTTTCATACGAAGAGTTTTACCAAGTATACGCCGACCAAATCCTCGATCCCCGACCCCATTTTTCATCGTGTACACTCATGCTGCGCTGTAGTTCTTTCTTCAGCAGCACAATAACTCGTGTCATATCATCATGGTGTTGCTGCGAACGGCAACAGATGCGTTCGGTTCTGGCGCGTCCAACAAGCAAGATGCATGCTGTTGCTGGACAGTGAAGACATCATCGAGCGTCATAGTACGCACGACATGCGGACTCACTTACAACCAAACTAAATTCATCTTCCCTAGATGTCCGAAAGGTTGCCGCTTCAAACAACATGTTATTGCGACCATCTGATACTGATGGGCCGTCGCCGTTTACTGCGTGTCTATAGTGGGGTCATCGTGGGGGTGGGAGGGGGGCGGGCTATGTATAATGGGGAGCCGGCAAAAAAAGCAAAACGGGGCGATCACCTCGCAGTTAATTGGTGAACGTGAAGATCCAATTTCTGATGTTGCTTTAGTACCTTCCAAGCGGATGACTGAGGATGTTCCCTAAATCGATGAGATCACTACAACAGCGATCGATTCAAGCACAAGCTCGGGAACGAACACGGCATCGAAGATGATGTTTTTTTGAATCGGGATGATGATGTCCTCGTAGAATCAATCACCGCGTCGCCGCAACCGAACGCGCGACATAGAGGGACGACGGGACAACCGCATCATCACTTCGTCCCGCCCTCGGTCGGTTCTTTTTCCGATCGACCATGTCGTTCTCCGCTCAGCCGACTCCCGCGGTGTTTCCGTGGATGCCGGAGCGGAGCAAGCCGTCGTACTTCGGCAAGCCGCACCGCACTCCCAACGTCGTCGGCGCGCTGCCCGACGGCAAGAATCGCTACCTCTACCGCAAGCGCGAGTGGTGGCTGGAGAACAAGCTACCGCTGCGGAACGAGGACGACCCGAAGACGCAGCCAGCCCGGAACAAGTACAACCGGTTCAACAAGATCGAGGCGGCAGAGGACCTGCTGGGGGCGTTTCAATGGATCGGGATGAAGCAAAACGAGAACCTCCCGGTCGGGATGCGCACGTACTTCTCAAGGCCGCGACTGCAAACACCCCAGGACCGGCCAAAACAAATACGAAAACTGGGAAGCTGGGCCTGGAGCTACAGCAAAGACTGGCAGTAAGCCTCCTAAATAAAACTTCTATACTTATCGTTCACGCAGTTTTTGTTTTTGAATTTGATCGATCTTCAGGCCCTTCGCCTCGATGAGTTCTGTGCAGGGCCACAACCACCCGATCATGAATCAATCGGTGCCTCGATCCCTCCCCCTCGCCAGGCTCGTGAAACCGGCCACCCCGCTCGATCCGAAGCGTCTCGCTGGCGAGTTGACCTGGAACAAGCGGCACACGGCCGTCGCGCTGAATGACGGCATTCATCCCGTGGAGCGCTCGTACTTTTCGCGCATGAAGGACTACGACCACGGTTTTTCCGAGCCGCACACCACGCTCCAGACCGACGAGGCCCGGTACGAGATTGACCTGCTGAAGCGGCGCCACGCCGAGCGGCAGGCCTTGGCGAAAGCCGAAGAGAAAAGAAGGAAAAAAGAGGAAAGACTGCGGCTGGCCATTCTCGACCGCGGCCGTACCGACGACCTCGACGAGGACGAAGAAAACGAACAGGTCGGCAAGCGCAAGGGCGAAAAGCACAAGTCGAGAATGGACGAAGAGAACTCGAAGTCGCCGAAGGACGGGGACCACAGCCCGGAGGAGAAGTCGGCAAGCAAGGACGGCGTGGGTTCCGGTTCCGACGCGGATCCGGAAGAGCTCTTGCGGCGAGAGTCGGACGGGCGGCAGGAGCGCCTGAAGAAAGACTTCAAGATGAGCCAGAAGGAACGAAAAAAGCTGGAGATGCTGGAGCGCGACTATAAGGAGCGGCAGATGCGCAAACACTTGGAAAAGCTAAAGGTGACGTTCGCAAAAGAAGAGCGAAAGTGGAAGCCGCCGGCGCTGGGGGTGGGCGGCCTGAGCATGGCCGGATCGAGTCGGGCGGCGCTGGAGGCGGAGATCCGGGAAGGCAAAAGAGCCCTGAAATTCATGCTGGAAGACGACGACGAGGACGACCTGGAGAGAGGCGCTGCCCGCGGAAGAAAAGGACCGGGGGCAAAAAGCAGGCACAATTCAATTTACTTTGGGTTCATTTATTTCCGATTCATTTGAAGTACAAGTTACAGTTATTACAAGTACTACAGGAACAGGACGGCACCGCCGCTCCCCCCTTCTACGTTCGTCGAGTAAGCAAAGTTAGTAGCTTGTGCTTGATCGCAAAAATTCTTGGATTCCCGTACAACTCATCAACGTAGAGCAGATAGATTCCCAAGAATCTGTGATGATGAGCGATGGCCTCATTTTGTGCCTGCCGCCGAAGTCATACGTGAGTGTACTTGAAGTACAACTACTTTACATGGATGAAGAATCGTGACTAGTATCGACTAGCTGCCGCTACGCACATCAACAGGGCAATCGAGTTCCGCGACGACAACCGGGGGCGGCGAAGCGGGTCTGAGGGGAGGAAACGAAAATCAGGACGGTTGGTATCGCTGATCGAAACGCGCCCGGACTGGCAGCGAAACTTCTCCGTGCGCGCGAAGGCCAAAACTTCGTCGCTGGACGCGTACCTCGCGGAGCTCGAGCGACCGGTCATCTCCGGCGTCCTCGGAGTCAGTGTCGATCTTGCCGTCTGAGACTCCCAACCGCTGCGGCTGTAGTTGTACGGCGCGATGCTAGGGCGATTGTCTTAGTCCGATGCCGAAGATCTTCGTTGCTCTGCGATCAATTCGCTATCCGATGCCGATGAACGCGATCGCCCAAAAACCACAGGAACAAAAGGGCTTCGAGAGAGACGGTAAATTCGACTTTCTGCTGTTGCTGGGACTTCTCATGTACAGCACACAGGAGACAGACCCAGAGCAGACGCACACTTTGATTTGTTCCACACCTACAGTCTGTCTCTGTTGCATCAACATCATTCATTCCATTGATTCACTCTACAACAGTACCGAGAGCGGGAGCACGACCTCACTCTCAGCTACAACTTCCGTATTCCTACGTACTCGTACTTTGTCATCGTCTCTGTTTATCGTCGCAAACTTGATGCATCCATATGATCAGGTCTATTGAGCTCCGAACTACCTGCTCTGTCTAGCTTCTTTTTTGTATCTTTACGTGTACGACCTTCGAGCAGGACCCGGACTTCATAGGGGGGCATCAGCATCACGTTCTCCAAGTTTTGGCGCTTGAGCTGTCCAGCGTCCATTGATTTGTACGCTTTTGTTTTGGATCGCTTTGCAGCGAGTTGGAAGCCCCCGATCACTGACCTCGACAAACTTGGTTGAGCCTCCGTCAATGTATCAAAGTGTTTGAGCAGCACGACAGCAGTCGTAGTGAAACAGCATTGATTTTTGCGGTCGGGCTCCAAAAGCTCCACCAGGCCGCAAGAGCACCACTTTTTTGGTGACACCCACGGACCAACGTACCCGTACGACGAGCAGAAAAGTTTTCATCTGTGTAGTTACGGGATCTTCTTCGAGGGGCAAAGATAGAGAGCTTCAATGCGTCGTAGCAGCCGAAATCATTGACATTTTTGAGACTGGTGAGAGTGAGACTGAGTGACATTTTGGCTCAACGCGAACACATGCTAAGCCCAGCGGGCCGCGCCAAATTATCTGGAAATTAAAAACAAAACACTAGCGCCCCTTTCGCCAGCACAGCACGAGCTACATATGCCTTCCACCCGGATTGTCGCCAATCGCTAGCACTTCCCCGACGAACTGGCTTGCGCCGACCATTACCGCCATACATCTCGGGAGCATCCTGGTGAAGCGCGTCCCTATTTTTTTGTTCTTGTTGGTGTTGTCTTTTCTGCAGTGGAAGCAAAAGAGCTGAAAATAAACAGACTCAGATGGATTTCAAAAGTGCGCGACTTCTATACCTAGTGCCAAAGTTCCGGAGCAAGTAGAGGACGCTGAGCCCCGGCACGCGCTAAAGCTGGCGCGCGTAGACCTGTCGGAGAAAATGACGGAGCACAGCGAAGGGTTGGACGCGGACAATTTTCTGCGGACCTACCGCGCGCTCGTATTCTCTACCACCCTGAAGCACCGCAACGGTCGGCCCTGGGCGCCTGGACGTTCACGGATCCGCTTGCGTCGCGCCGTTCGTTGGAGCCTCTCCATGCTGATGCGATTCGCGACCTGCGACTTCACGAAACTCGGGGGCAAGAAACTAGACTGGGACTCCGCGAAGCTCGAGAAGTACGGCGCCCAGCTGGCGGCGGGGTTTCGGTGCGTGTTTTATTTCTTATAGATGCGCCGCGCGGTGGTATGCAGAACCTCAACATGATAACCCCGCCGCGGCCGCCTCATGATAGTCCTGCTTCTTCGACGTCATCAACGACCGGCGCGCTGTTGGTATCGAGCTATGGCCGTATACGCTGGCCGAGGATGATCATCTCGAAACTTATAGTTGGCATCAATATCTTTCAATGTGTTTTTTTTTAGTACACATCTGAACTCCAAGACAAAGCCACTCCTTTCCCCTCAAAACCATGCCTCGTGTTAGATCGTGTAGACCCGGACTAAGATAGCCTACCTGCGCCGCCGGGATTAGTTTCTTTATAGATGCGCCGCCTTTCCTGGAGATGGTTTGGCTGCAGCTTGTAACTTCATTTAAGGTTAGAGCTTACCCTAACTGTTGAACATTAACGTATACGTGAGCGAGGTTCGGAGCCCGCAATTACCCCCCTGACCTAGTGCCAGAGTTGACCTAAACCTAACGACCATACAACCTAAAAGTTCCATAACCTTCGATGCCAGGGCCTACGTGTGGAGTGCAGTTCCGTTTAGCGCGGTTGACCGAGGCGCTATCTTGTCGGCGGCGTGGAAGATCTGCGCGCAGTTCCGGCCACTCATGGCGTGGCTATCACTGCGCGACTTCCGGCCCGACGGCTTGCGCCTCAGCTTGGTACTATCGGAGCCCTTGCCTGCCTCCAGTGGTTGACGACCTTCACGCGTGCGCGTGCCATTGCCAGCAAAAGAAGGGGAAAGAGCTGAGCACCATGGAAAACGACGCGACGCGGTCGCGGGCCGTTTTTTGCATGAGCAGCGCGGCAGCATTTACAACAAAAGCGAGACGAACACGACGGAGCTGCTTGAGGGGTTTCGCACTGGTGAGGACGACTTTGACTGGCACTGACTCCGCTGCGTCCGATGCTCGCGCGCTGTCTGGGCGAGGAATGAAGAAGAGACTGAAGACCACTTCCACTTGGCAGAGGCTGCGCACTTTCGACCTTCGTGGCAAGATCGTACGATCTTCCGGCTTAGCATTGGCAACAAGCTTCGACGCGTCGCAGCCGCGTTGCAGCTCCTGGCTGGTAAATCACCACGCGCGACGAGTGGGTTGAGTTGGACGCCTGGCAGCGCTATCTCCCCCCCGCACAGACACACCACGGCAACGAGCACTGCAACTGGCGGTGGTGTTTTTCTCCCGGTCACCGGCAGGCGCTGCGTTTTCTATTAGTCCATGCACCATTTCCACTATCTCTCATGGCTATATCAAACATGCAGCTGCCGCCCGTAATTGATGAAGCCACGCCCATCCACACTGTGGTGCTGGTTTCTTCCGCGCGGAGTTAAATGTCTCTCCGCTGCGGCTCCAAGAACAACAGAGGTTGACGCTGATTGTGAGTCATATTTATATAGCTCGAGGCTTTTCGCGATCCAAAGCGCGACTGCGAGCAAGGCAGAGGTGGAATGTGATTTCTAATAAATCTACTCTCGCTATATGTGAGTGTGACTCTGATAGGTCGCAGTGTTCCTGGTCGCCGTTCCTAACGACATAAAATTTACATACGTTGCTTATGCTTTATCGAACGATCCCCTCTCGTCGAGATTTGATCAAAAGAAATGATCGATTCGTATTCGTACTCGTACTACACGATCACCATCACGCTTAGAAAAATTAGGACTGGCTGGCTCCTGTTGCGATCATAAATCTCTGGCTCCCCTGCTCTACTTTTTGTGCGATAGTTCTTTGTCCGCGCGGAGGCGCCAGGGCACGAGCACTTCTCGCTGGTGTTGCAGTTCGAAGACAACTTGATGAACATCGGATCCAGATCGCGATCCAGTTTGTTATTTACCACTGCATATCATCTCAAAGTTACGGTAGTACAAGAAAAAATGAAATAAATTCATCACATATTCATTGTTTCGATTCAACGTTGCAGGTGGACGAAAGCCAGGCTGCGCTTCACTGAGCTTTAGCCTCGCAGCAGGCGGACTACACCACGAACATCCTTTCACTTTTTCTTTTCGACCTTGCTAGATCGAAGACTCGTTCAATCGGTCTTCATCTGCGTACAAGTACTTAGGTACTTGAGTACTAGAAGCGAGAACGTATACGTACTAAACGTATAGATACAGACCGTGCTGGTGCTAAAACACTTATCGGTCGTCGCCAAGCCGACATATTTCCCAAGTAGAGCAAGAGCGCTACAACTACTTCAACAGTTCGTTGCTCGTGAGTTCAACTTCATCAACGAGCAGCAGGTACTAGTAGAGACAGAGGTGTAGAACTTTTTCCTGCTTGAGAAGATGATGAGCCGAACGCCGACGGGCCATCAGTATGGTGGCAGTCCCGGGTCGATGACGAGCGGTGGCTATAACTACTATCCGACGCCGTATCAGCAATATCACAACCCGATGATGCCGAGTTACAACAACGACCACAGTTACAACAGTCACAGCTCCTACAACCAGCATCAAGAACCTGCTCATCCTGTGAAACAACCGCGACACCCCGCCCGCACGAGCGCAGCTTCACGGCCGGCGATGAAGGGCCGGAACGCGGCGGCGACCACGCCGCCCGTGCCTCCACCGCCGGCGCCGGAACTGGAGGCTGTTCTCAAGAAGGAGAGTCTACTCGTCCCGGCAGGCGAGCTCGGCGTCCTCGTCGGTGGTGCTGTCGTCCCAACACCGCCTCCCCCTGCCGTAGGTACGCCCTCTGCAGCAGCTACTCCGGCCGCCCACCAATCCGGTTCGTCTACCACCTCTCCTACTACCACTGGTGGTGCGAAAGCGAATGGGAATGCGGTGGACAACGATACCTGCTCCTCGGGCGTCATGGTCCAGCAAGCGACCAAAGGTACGCCGCGAGCCGTTCCACAGCCGCGAGCTGCTGCCATTGCTGCGGGGGGCAGCACCAGCAGTGCAGGTCCGATCGAGAACTTCCGCAAGGCGGTGCTCACTTTGTTTGGTGCGGATCCGGACAGGTTCGACGGCTTTCAGCTGCTGCTCAACTTTGCGCTCCCGAGCTGCGGGTTCCATCGCGGAGGCGGGGCTGGATCGACGGGAGCGATGAATGGCAGTTCCTCCGACCCCGACGGCGATGACTGCCCGGTTGTGATCAACCTGCACGAGGCGATTCCGGACGGCGAGGTGCCGTTGTCCAACTCGAAGAAGATCAAGATGTGGGTCTCGCAAAACCCGGACCGGAACCTCTACATCGGGCGGCCCTCGATCTGGGGCAACCCGTACCGGATCGGAGAGCACGGAGACGACCGCGAGGATGTGGTGCGGAAATACCGGAACTACCTCGTGTACGACCACCCCGAGATTTTGGCCCACATCGGGGAGTTGCGCGGGAAGGTGCTGGGCTGCTGGTGCCACCCGGCGCCCTGCCACGGTCACGTCCTGGTGTCGCTCTACAAAAGCCGGAAAAACAGAGTGTGCCGGAACTGCATCGACTGACCGATGAGCTATGGAAGTCGGTAGTATCGAGGATTCTGCACTTCGAGATCGAGTTCGAGAGCGCCATTCGGGACTGGCAGGATGAGAACTTTATTTTGGAGGAAGAATTACATGAGTTGTCGATGGAAAGACGCGGAATCGATGGAGAAGAAGGGTGGCAGTGTGGGGGTGCGGTGATGGTGAATGAAAGTGGTGGACGGGCGGAAGACCACGCAAATGTAACTAAAAAAAAAACGCACGCCTTTCGAAGAAAGAAAAAAAGCGCGAATAGGTATAAAAAGATGAAAATGGTTTTACTTTTTTTCACGACGACGTCGTCGTCGTGGACTACCTGCCAGACGTTTTCATAGCTATTAAGTAGCTGGTTTTGGCGCTGGAAGACGAAGACCATAAGCAACATGATAGATTGTGCTATGCCGCCCCGCGGCGACAAAGCCACACGAAACAAGACTGACACAACGAAAATAAGTATCTCGCATGAAGATGATATGCCTTCGATGGTTCTAGGTATCGACTTTTTCTGTGCGATGATTCGCGAATGATTTGAAATCGAGAATTCGCGAAGAGTTGCAAAGCCGATGCAAATCAGGTCCAGGTGCTGGAGGTCTTCATTATTGGATCACCATCACACAAAGAACTTAACACTTTTTCAAGAATGTGTAGTATGTGTGGACATCAACATCATCAACATTACGTACTGGAGGTGGTAACGCCGAAAGTGCAACTCGTTCTGGTGTTCATCGTGTGTTCGTTCATCAACTACTTACCCCGTCATGATGTGCGATTTCAAGAAGTCAAGTGGAAGCAAACTGTAAGTCGCTTTGCTCGCTGTCACTGTCTCTCCAGAGCCGCCCTGTTTGGTTCGGTCGCAATCGCTGTGGGTCCTGGCGGTCGTGATGTTGGAGCCGATGAATGCAAAAAGTGCTCTGCGAGACGTGAAGATCTTGGGGTGTAGTTGTAATTCAGGGCATCTTCATGATACTTCATGAAATTCAACTCGGCGGGGGCGGGATGGGGTTCTGAAGTTACACATCATACTACACCGACCTCAACCGGTAGGTAGGAGCTGTGGGTGAGGTGTGTCGTACGCATCGCGCAGATGAATGATGCAGACCGTGTCTTTCGCCAAGAATCTATCATGTAGAAAAAAAATACTGAACCCTAACCCAACGCGTAGCCGGAGGTTGCAACATCTCGATCTTAGGATTCGTACTACAGCGGCGGCCGGCGCTACTGCTACTATCTAAGGCATCGAAGAGCATCTCCACGCAAAAACTTTTGAAGTTCGAGGAAAAAGCACCTTCGCGCTGCTCCTCGTTCGCGGCGAGAGGATACCAGCATCCAACGACGTCCGCGAGAGCCAGCACTTGTACCTGTCCTAGGCTCCAGAACGAGAAGGAGAAGGGCCATACGCATACCCCGAGCAAATACTAGCTGGTGGAAGCACAAGAACCACAAGAACCACAAGACCACGGAGCGCAGAAGGAGTGGCACACCGGAAGATGTCGACCTTCGACTACTACTCGCGGCAGAATGGGCCGGCCACGCGGAACATGATCTGGGCGGAGGTGATTCACCAGGAAACCAGGGACCACATGTACCATAACAACAACTCGAAACTCGAGGACTTCCAATCCCTAGAAGGCAAAGAGGTGGGCGTGAAGGACTTCTACAGGCCCACACTGGAGTGGATCAAAAACAAGTACTGATGCGTTCTACTTATGCTGAATCCAGATCCACTGCCAGACTTCCACTGACTTGCTTCGTCGCATGGTGCTATACATTCACAGTTATGTACGTTTGTTCTTGATCCAGTTCCAGATCCGAGCAACGATCGCGCCCTCAGGTACTACCAGGCAGCGGGGCAGCCCACGGAGATGGTGAAGATGTCGCGAGTAAATCGAGTCAACCCGTTTAAGCAGCAGACCAGCATGACTACACTACCGTATTTTTGCCTAGCTAACTATGGATAATTATTTTTCCCGTTGGTTCTTCCTCAGTTTTTCGGTTCGTCTTCTGGTCTTGCTTCGACATGATGAGAGGAAACAGTCAGCGTCTCGCTGTTGAGGCTTGAAATTTACTTTTACTTCAGTATAGTTAGGCTGATTTATCATCTATTTCGTGAAAAACACAGATCCGCTGCACCGGAGGCGAACAAAAGCGGACCGCCACAGATGTACTACAACGATGGAAGATCGGGAGCCCCCGCCCCATCAGCGCGAAGCACCAGAAGTGCCAGAAGTGGCATGGAGAGCGCGAGGATAGTGGCACGCAGCGAAAGCGTGCCGCACATGGCCCTACCACGAAGAAAGTAGTGTGTGAGTCGTAGAGTTCGCGTGAGGACTCTGAATTCCATCATGGCGTCAACATATTAGCGATGTTGGCCTTCACTTCGCTATGAAGAACAAGAAGAAGAAGATTGATTTGGACGACGTATCAAAAGCCTGCTCCGGGACTGCATGATAGTCTTGTTGACTCATTTTACCTTACACTTACATCAACACGCAAGCACGACGACGTTTCAAGGAACTGGATCTGTATTTTTGTCCAGCCATAATTGGTGTGGTTGAGTGGAAGAAAACGGGCTTTAGAATGCTTCACGACGTTCGTGCTGCAGTGGAGGTCCCTATATTATTCAGGAGTTGTGGTGGTCTGTGACTGTGCTGGGCGGCCCGCGTGACAGCCAATAGAATGCGCCGACAAAGCGTGGCTGTGGAAATTCAGGCGCTGAAATCGCACCGCACTGTGTTCCACTCACGGTTCGGGGATCCCAGGGCGAGGGAAAATGTTCTTCGGGGCTATGTCTGCACTAAAAATCAATGCTCACGCTGTTTTACGCGAAACACAACAAGTAAAACTTTCTGCCACATCAGTAGAAAATGCCCACCCTAGTACAATGCCCACCCTAGCGACTAACAGTGCTTCTGCTCGCGAACAACGCGCTGACGTCGCTACGAACAACGCGCTACCTGTATAGCTACGAACCGGGACCCGGACAGGAAAACCAACAGCAAGAGTCCGCTTCGTCCTCGTCGTCCCAGCCATTGCAGGCGCAACCGCTGTCCCCGAGCCAGAAGCTACCTAGCAGCGTTTTTGCGCATCGGGATTCCCGCGTCGGCCGAAATCTGTATTCGGAGCGGAAATTGCAGCAGCTGGTCACGCGCGCGACTTCGGCAGCGATGTCAGCGCGTTGTTCGCGAGCAGCGTTATGGTCGTGCACCCTGCTCGCGACGACCGTTGTCACTGCTCGCCGGCTCGGGTCTTTAGCCACTGCGACATCTTCTGATACTGCTAGCCCGACGAGTGCACCATCCGCAACCGGGTCGTCGGCGGCACCTGCGCCGAGCGCAAACCCACCCGCAGCACGGACGCCTCCGAAGGGTAAACCTAAGAATGCGAGGCAGAAGCTTCAGCTTGGCGCCGACTGCTTTGCCGGAGCAGCAGCTGCAGGAAACGTATCGGCGTCTGGATGCTCATCTTCGTCGTCCTCGTCGTCAAGCTCAAGTTCCTCTGACGAGGACGACGATGCTCGAGCAGATAAGAAGAAAGCTGCTTCCCTCGAAGACATCAACGACGTGGAAGAGGATGTTGAGGACGCTGCCGAATCCGACGACAGCGTCGAGCTGCGGCTGGCTTTCGCCGAGCAGGCGGCAAAAACTTTATCGTCGGTTTTGCGGCAGTCGTCCTCGCTGGAGCTGGACCAGTACGAGTACAAGGAGGACAAGGACAACAGTAATGCCGCTGCGACAAATGACCCGCTTGGATCCAGTGGAGCGAGTGTGCGTACAACTACTAGTACATCATCTGCCTCTGCGGAGGGCGGTAGTGGTCGTGGAGGTCCATCTTCATCTTCTCCATCGAAGTTAAAGTCCTGCCTGTCCTCTTCGACGAGCTCCTCGGCGTTGATGAAGAAATCTGTCGGCTGGGCCAACCTGCCCCTCGACGATGACAACGAAGCTGAACAGCTTTCCGCTCAGGGCGCGGCCGCTCCTCCGCAGGCGCGAGTCGTGCAGCCTAGCCTTCGATTCGCCCAGCAGCTTGCGCAGAGTGCGGAGTTGTACGGCGAGCGGAAAGGAGGTGTAAAAGGAAATCGTAATCGAGTGCCCGCCGGTGCGGGGGCGCGGCCAGTACCGGGTGGGGGGCCATCGATTTTCCGTCGGGGTAACAGTCCGCCGCCGGCGAAATCATCTTCGTCTGGTTTGAGAAGTAGAAAAGCGAAAGCAGATGAGGAAGTTCCCGCGAGGCCAGCTACTTCGGCCGGAACATCAAGCGAAAGCAGAAGGGCGGGAGAGGCGGTACTAGAAGATAGGGGAACAAGGCCGAGGTTGGCTTCTTCATCCTCGTCGTCTGCGTCGGATGACGAGCAGAAAGGACGCCCCCAGCCGCAACTCTCCCCGTATCGGGTCCTAGAGCGCGAGCTCTTGCTCTCGAACAAAGTATCTCTAGCCAGCTCAAACTCATCTTCGCTGCTCACGCAAACGCACGACAGTAGTAAAAGTTTTCGTGCTGGTGCCGGGGCGGGCGGAGGTCGTGCCAGCTTGATGATGAACAACTCGGGATTGGGTGCCGAGGAGGTGGTGGACTACCCGTTCCTGGACGATACTCCCCCGCATGACATTCGGGATCATGGAGAAGGCGATCGGCCGAGGATTCTAGATGAGAAGGAGGTGCGGGAAGCGGAGCGGGAGCTCGAGTTTCCCCTCGCAGACCTGATGGCGGGGCTCACGCTGCAGGGGACATCCGAACAATCCTCGGCCGCTGCAGGGGCAGGTCGTGGCTCCTCTGTACGTGGTCGGCCGACATCAAATGCCGGACAGCAGGAGGCGGACGAGGACAGTCGCGGTCTCACGAGCGAGGCTGCGTTCTCGTCCACCAACTCTGTCGGCCCCGCCAGCGCGAGAAGCTCGTTAGGTAGAAGCCTCCGGAACGTCGCGCAGCTGGCGCCGAGAGGAAGCTCCTCGTCCTCCTCCGGCGAAGATGACGATGATCTCGGCAGCAGACGGCCGGACGACCTGCGAATTGCAACCGCCATTCGACTCTCAGCATCTTCATCGACATCTTCTGGAGGTGCCCTGAATAAAAATGCTAAAGGCAAGAATAAAAAGGGGGGGCCGTCAACAGCAACAGCAACACCTGCATCTGCAACTGCATCAAGAAGATCCACGTCGAACGTCAGCGGAACCGGGAAGGTGCTGCCTGCGTCTTCCGGATCTTCTCTACTTGTTGGCCTTGGGGAAGGGGATGATCAAGAAGATAATAAACCTCCCCGAAAAGCACAAGCAGGAAAAGGAGCCTCCCCCCCGAGCGCCAGCACTTCAGCGAGCAGCTCGTCGGGGCAGAATTCTGTCTCACCGGCTGCGCCGTCCGCTGAACAAGCACAACGCCGACCGAAAAAGCTACAGCTGCGAGGACAGCACGGAATAGGGATTCCCTGCTTCGGGAATAATTCCCAGCCCACGGGAACGACAGCTTCTCCAGGAGCTGCCGGTGGAGGAAACGCTAACGCGCCGGCGAAATCTTCCGGGAAGCTGCAGCCGTCGAAGTTTAATAGTCCCCCGCCCGCACAGCTTCCGCTTCTGACCGATGAGCAGCTTCTGAACCAGTGCATTCGTGACAACCGGCGCGAGCGGTGGGAGCAGGTGAGGCAGCGCGCGTGCGCCTCCGCGCGCGCGTCTGCCAAGTCGGGCCTCGACTGCTTGAGGAAAGCTTCCGCCTCGACTACACAGGCGGGCCTCGGGTGCCTGAAGAAAGCTGCCCTCTCGACCGCTCACCTGGCCGCCTTCCTGTTCGTGCCGGGCACACTCTCCACCACCTGCCTTTCAGCGGCGGAAGAGACCGAAATGCGCGGCCTGCAGAAGGAGGTCAAGAAGTTGCAGAGCTCTTTGAGAGGAGCTTTGCGAGGAGAACACGATGGGCCCAACCGAGGGTCCTGCTCCGCGGCCGTGGCGATGATCGACCGGCTGGACGCGCTCACCGAAAAACAGCAACGCGCGAGAAAGAGGCGGCTGAGACGCCGCGCCGGCATCCTTGGAGTGCTCACAGCGGCGTACTACACGGCGCTCTGGTGGCACGTGGGAACAAATTGCGAGCTGGCGGACTGCGGCGCGCTCACGAATGGCCAGTGCTACCTGATCGACTACGGAGTCAAAGACCAGTGGCGGGATTACTGCGGCCTCCAGGTACCGAACCACCTCGGGGACGTGGAGGTGGGCAGGGCGTTTCTGGCAGTGCCGGATGTTGCGAAGCGGATTGATAGTGGTGCCGGGGGCGGAGGTGCTGGTGGTCGTGTGGGGGACGTCGACGAGAGGAAGGGGCTTCTCCGCGAAAAGTCCAAGTTCTACCTAATCACACACCGGCCGGATCAGTCAGCAGTGGTAGACAGTCCCCCGCCTCCTGGCGCTAGTGTTTCGAGCCGAGAGGACCATGACAAGGAAGCCTTGGGAACAGCATCTGCCGAGGAAGTGGTCGATGACTTGGCGGCGCAGCTGTCCTCGTTGTTGAGTCTAAAAGAAGAGAAGCCCCCAAGACGCTCGCCGGGCAACGTCACCTCCTGGGTGAATGCCACGGAGTTCATCCACGAAATCACCGACAGCCAGTGCGCCCCTGCGCACTCGATTCAAGTGCTGCAAGAATACGTGCGGTCGTTCCAAGATGCGTGCTACGAAAACGAGTTTGGGCTGTTCGCCTTCGGGCCAGTGGATGGTAATACATCACAGCCGCTAATATCGCAGGACAGCTTCCTGCTTTCCTCGTTTCCGATGCTGCACGACTTGCTCTTTGGCACGAAGCAAGCGAGCGGGATTGCGCCGAAGAACGGGCACCTGTACTTCACGGTGCCGATGCCCAGCGGCGAGGGGAGCTCGGAAACGCTGTCCGTGCACCTGCCGTGGGACCGCGAGCAGACGTGGGCGGAGCACATCCGCAAACCGCTGTTGGACCACTTTTTCGAGCAACGGGGCAGGATTTCGGCAAGCACGACGGGGGGCGCCGGAGTAGAGGTAGATGGTGATGGTGTCGCGGATGAGGACGCTCTCATGACTCTCATTTCAGTAGCCTCCACCTCCAATGCAAAGTCACTCCCGAAGAACAAGACCAAGAGCTGCTCTCGTAGCTCATCAGACTCAGGACAACCTGCAGCTGGCGAAGTCGAGGTCGACGAGGCTTCCGAGGAAACAGCGCGCGTGCGTGGGCTGCGCGACCAGTTTCTCGGGGTGGCGGTCCCCGCGCGGCAGAAGTGTACCCTGAACCGGCGACTGCCGATTCTTTCGTGCGGCGCTCTGCGCCCCGAGCAGCTGTCGCTGGCGCGGAAAGTCATGGCAGCGATGCACTCCTTCGAGGGCATTTGGGACGTGCACTCCGGCGAGGGCATCAATCACGACGACGAGCCGAGAAGCAGAACAACACGAAATCCCGAGTCCTGGTTCAGCGCAGCATTTGCCAGCGTACAGAACACATTTGGGAGCATGCGGCTTGCTTTGCCAGATGAGCTCTTAAAGATAAGTACAACCTCGGAGGAGGAGCGCAAGATCAAGAAGCCGCGCGATCACGAAGAGGTGCGGCTTTCCGCGTCCGCCCCGCACCCGACCAACGCGTTCGTGTCGCACGTGAATCGCATCATCCGGAGCACGTTTCACACACCAACCCGTGGCGCATTCGCGGTCTACGTCGCCGAGGACGCGCTGGACCTGGTCGAGATTTCGGGCGTGGACGGGAGCGAAAGTGAGGTCGACGCCGTGAACGAGAAGCTGAAGGGAGAGCACCTGCAGGCGGTGAAGATCATCGCGCACTTCCCGCAATTCGAGCAGAAAGAAAACGCGCAGGAGCAGCGCGACTGGCAGGCGAAGAACGTGGAAAAGATGGTCACGATCCTGTCGGACGTGAAGAGACGGCGGATCCTAGTGGTGAGAAGCGAGCATCTCATCGCGGAAATACTGCAAACGACGCAGCGGGAGCACGCGCTGCAGCAGGAGGCGCTTTTGAGCCACGCCGCGCTCGCAGGCGAAGGAGTGGTAGGGGTCGCACCACAGCAGGTGGAGGCGCCAGGGTCAGGACATCTACCAGGTGGTCGTCCAGAAGTAGATGCAGAGCTACTACAACATCCATTTTTTCGGCCAACCTCAAACCTTCACCGCATCGCGCCCGAGACGGTGGAGGATACAGCTTGGGCGGCACTGCAGTACATCGAAGGGAACTCCATGCCGTATTTCGGTGGCCGCCCGACAGTCGAGCCAACTTACAACGTCCTCGGTGCCACAGCGACGCCTTTGCCGACCTCCGCTGCCATCGATAGGGTGATCGCGAGGCTGCTCCGGCCCGCTGACGGTACAACCGCTGCATCTTCTTCAGGTGCAACTCCAACTTCACCAACTTCTTTCTCATCTAAATCCAGCTCTAGTGCCAGTGCCGCGGGCGCGGGAGTGGGAGACGGAGAAGAGGAGAAAAAGGCTCCTCCTCCTGGCTACTGGCGGACCTCATTCCTCGGGAACCGGCCACGCATCATCCATGTCGCGAACGACGCCGTCACGAACAAGTGGCGCATCGTGCGCGCCCGGCAGGAGGAGCATCGGTTCGAGCGCGCGACTCCCGCGCAACGGGACAAGCTTCTGTCGAAAAGCAGCATGCAAAGCGGCTACCTGAAGCAGGGCGTCGAGCAGTCTGAGACGCCAGCTCCCGCCGGACCCGCTGGTGTCCGGGCGGACAGAGGTCGGGGAGGCGGTGCTCCTCGCGGGCAAGCTTTTGCGGAAGTCCGTTTTACGATGAACCCGCAAGGAGGAGAAGATATTGGGGGCCCTGAAATCATCAGAAGCGTGGAGGAGTATCTAGGATTAAAAATCAGAAGTAACGCTGGTGCTGAAGACGGACGAGGTGTTGAAAAACCCACGACTGCGTCGGGAAATAAAGATGCGCCACGAGGAGAGCGAAGAGCTCGAGGCACTTTCCATGTCGTTCAGGAGCCTGGCGGCGACGTGATTGGAAATCCGTGGGCGTGCGCGAGCTTTCCGAAAATCTGTCCGCTGAAGACGCCGAGACCTGGTAGTACAACCGCAGCAGACGTAGACGCCTGGGCGACAGAACACGCCCGGGATTTGCTCGTGTGCGTGGAACGGGTAACGCACATGATCACGACCATGCCGGCGGAATTTCGCCTTCACCCCGAGCTGTTCCAGAAGATCGGCCCTCCTTTCTGGAAGTACCTCCGCTTGCTGCGGGAGCTGCGGAAAACGGGGAAGGACAAGCCCGCCGTGGCGCGGCTCCTGCCCGGGCGCAACGTCGCCTTCGGCTACGGCGGGGCGGCGCTGTCGCTCCCCCCGGCCGAGCGCCAGAAGCTCACGCAACGGCTCAGCAACACGCAGGCCGCGGTGCGCGAGATTTTGCGCGCCGACAACTTCGCCGCGGTCGGCAAGCTGTACGACCACTTCATGGCGGAGAGCTTCCGCGCCGGATCTTTGCTGCAGCCCGCCCCCTGCCTCTCGCCCGTGGCCTTCCGCACGGTTTTCCGCGGCGTGGTCGAGCGCTGCGCGGCACGGGGCGTGCGCGCCGTGCCCTACCGCGACGCCTTATTTGGGGAGGAAAACCGACCCCTGCACGGTGTGGCAGGAGATGTAGAGGGGGGGGCGAGGATCTTCACCTCCGGAGCGTACCAGGACGAAATAACCGATGCCCACGGGATCGCGACGAACACGGATCAGGTAGCGGTGCTGCAAATCGAAAGTACTTCTAAAGGTACAACTGAGGGTCGTCGTGGTGCGCCGCGTGCTCCTGGTAGCCGTGGCGCTGCTGGCGCGGCAAAGGAGTCCAAATCCCCAGGTCCGCACGCGCCCCAGACGTTTTCGCTGCTGCCGGTGCCAATCGTGAATGCTCTACAGATGCAGGGCCGTATAGACGAAGTGTTCGACAGCTTCGTGCACCCAACGTTTCCCATGTACCTGCTGGAAGAAGAAGGCCCTCGAGGAGCTTCTTCGCCTGCTTCGGTAAACGCTCCGTCCGTCTCGGAAAAAGATTTTCCACGTCGTGTCTCGGCACTGGAATCAGCGGGCGGTTCGTTTGTGCTGCCGAAAAGTGTTGTTGCGAGTGCGGGCGGGGCTTCTGGAGGACGAGCACCGCCGGACTTCTACGGTGCGCGCGCGTCAGTTGGCACACAGGGCCAGGGACACGGCAAAGTGGGCGTGCGGTTTGAGTCCGTCGCGCAGCTGGCCGCCGAACGCATCGGTGCAGGTAGCGGCTCCCTGCCACCACAGATGCCGACCGCGTGGCTCGACCTGCTGCGGGACGTGGAGTCGGTGGCCCAACGCGTCAAGATCCTCGAGGACGCGCAGGGCGTCGCCGGTCCCGAGGCAGACGCGATTCTGCTCGCAGACATGGCAGCCTACTTCGAGAAAGTCAACAAAGTACTCGAGAAGGTTGCCGATAGAGCAGGAGGTGATGATGAAGAGGACAAAACTAGCACTACTCCAGGTGGACAACTTGATCTACTGATGAAGGACCGCGGAGCCGAAGCGGATAAGGTGTTCCAGCTGCCGCCACGACTCGTGGAACACCTGCTGAAGAACGACCACTTCTTTCTAGAGATCGATAGGGACCTCTACACGCCCGACCGCCTGGCCGACGACCTGATCAAGGCCGTGGACGTCACCAGAGCGTTACAGAGCCAGAGTGATGTTGACCAAGCAGGTCGTGGAGGCGGCGAGATGAAGAAGCAGCAAGAAGAACATCAAGAGCGTTCTTCTACTATGTCGTCCTCATCATCCTCGTCCTCCAGCAGCTCGTCCAGGGGCCACCTCCACTTCGCCGCACGCGTGTTTGTGGACCTGATTCGGAAGCAAAAGCCAGAGTTTGTAGCAAACGACATGCTATTCGGATCCGCTGCGGACCCGACGGGGGCGGCCGCAACGCATAATCGGGCACAAAGATTCGTCGACAAGGTTTTCCGGGAGGTGCAAGAAAAAACGGAGATATTCGAAAAACCATCTTCGGTTGATGGAGGAGCAGATGACATCGGTGCTCATCGAGTGAATCCTCGCGGAAACAAATACCGCAAGTTCGACGCTGCGCTCGACCATTTGCGAAAACGGGAAGCCACGGGGGCAGGCTGTGGAGGCTCGAGTAGAGGTTCATCGACCACGATGGGCCAAACAAATGTTGACGGCGATGGAATGGATGTGGATTCGGATCATGATTTGATGGGAACGGATTATGAAGATGCAGCTGAACAAGATCCAAACTTCATGCTGGCCGCTGGGGAAGACTTCTGTTGGGAAGACCTCCGGGAAATCTCTGACGAAGACTGCGTAAGATCGTCTTCGGAAGGTGTCGGGGATGCGGATGAGACCGGAATTTCGGAGGTGCGCGAAATTCCTCGGCTCTCTCTCGACGACGTTGCCGTCGACAACGATGCCTCAAGAATCAAAATGTCTGCAGCTTCGAGTGAACAGAAGCAGGAAGAAGATGCGACATCCTCGTCATCAACACCCTCCTCGTATTCCCAACTCGGTATCATCCTGCGTCGCCTCCTCGTGAAGGGCCGTCGTTCGGCGGCCACGGGGGATTCATCTCCACCTCAGCAGCAATCATCTTGCGGCGGCATATCCAACGTGGAAGAGATGTTGGATTCGGCAACCAGCGGGGCGCTTGCGCTGTCGAAACTGTCGATGGTGCACCGACCAGAACTGCTGGCGGAGTTCTGGGCTTTAGTGAGAACGCCGTTCGAGGAGTCTGAATCACAACCACAAGAACAAGTTCAAGTTGCACAAAAGCAGCCTGACACCAAAGATCATGAAGATCAGGATTCTCGTACAACCAGCAGCCCGTCTTCTTGCGAAGTGCAGGTCGCGCAGGTGTTGGACCGGCTTGCCGCTCCGCAGCGCACGGCTTTGGCCAGCGAGCTGGTCCAGTTTGGCAAGGAGATGCGGGCAACGCGACTCGGGCGGCGTGAGGACGACCTTGGTGCTTACCAGTACAAAGAGCACAACAACTCGCACTCGGCTCTGTGCGTCGCGAAGCACCACGTAGAGCTGCTGCAAGAGCGTCAGAGTGCAATGGCAGAGCGGATCCGCGGCTCCGCCGACGTTCTGTACGAGACTGCGGACGTGAATTGGCTGCAGCACTTGCTGCTGCGCGTGTCCGCGCCGGCACTAACGACGGCAGGAGGCTTCCCTGCAGGAGCGGGGGGTGCCCCACCACGACAACAAGGGGGCGACGCAGCCGTCCCCGGCACGACGAAGCAGGAACCGCGACAGCCGCAGGAGCCAAAATTCGCGAGTGCGGGTTTCGCAATCCCGCACCCCCATTATCTGCTGTCCCGACCGGCGTTGCTCCGGGTCCTCCAAGACTGGCAGCGGAAAAGAAAGCTGACGAGCATGGGCGCGAGCAGGATTAGGCGTCGCAGGGGTCGTAAGGCTGCGTCGAGTCCCGGCGGCGGAAAAAATGCACCTCCGTCGCACTCGCAACTCGTCCACCTGCTGACCGGAACGCAAGTGCTGTTCCCGAATCTCATGGCGTGGACGATCCGCAACGACGAAGTGGCGGACTTTTTAATCCAGAAGAGGGCGATCTTCTTTCCGGAAGGAGGAGCAGCTGGAAAAGACTCGGGCCTGATCAATTTTCGGCTTCTGCATAAGCTGCAATACGGCGTCAGCCCAAGCCCGGCAACCGACCACCGCAGCGGAGAAGATGAAAAGGAACGCATGGACCCGGATTCTTCAATGCTTGACAATCTGCCGGCACGGCCTCTCTTTCAGATGAACCAATTTGCGTATTTTCCTTTTCGCACCGATGTAATAAATTTATCACCTCACGTTTGTCCTTCGTCACCAGTGCCAAACCCACCCAACACAGGCCGCTGTGATTTCGCCGCGTCCCAACATGCGCATTTCCGCGCACCGTTTTATCTCCTCAGCCCTCGACGCTGGCACGAAGCTCACTCGCCTCCAACGCTTCATTCTGCAGCAGCAGAAGCGTCAACTGCAACTCCTGCAATTGTCCGGGCCCACGAGCGCAGTCCCCGACCACCCTTCGCAGGACCCTGGGATTGCCATTTCGCACGCCACGAGGATGCTGTCCGACTACCAGAGCTCCCACGAGGCGCATCCCTCGCACGACGCCATTCTCCGCGCCTCGAAGCTGTACTACGAGTCCAAGCAGACCGTCGCCGAGCGCATCGGGAAAACCGTGCTTTCGATCGTGAAAGAGGACGTTCCCGACTTGCGGTGCCGGAACGTGTGCGAGGAGAAGGACCTGGTCGCCGCAGCCGGCGTGATGCTGCACACGTGCACGGACCCTAAGACCGTAGAGCAGATTCTGCAGCTCGTGCACTCGGTTCTCACGCTGAATTACCACATAAACACCGTGCTGTTCGCGCGGGAGATGGCGAGGGACTTCCAGGTCGAGAGCGACACGGACGCGGCAACGACAAAGACGGAGACGCTGAAGAGGCAGTTTGGGCCGGGTTCTTCGGCCGCTCCGGCCGCCGTCGAGGAGGTAGGGAACGGGCGGTACGTCTGGGACAACACGGCAGCCGCGCGGGGCTTCGAGCAGCTGAAGGCGGAGTACTTCGAACGGATGAGGTACATGCTCGAGATGATGCTCCACAAAGGCATCGCGCCGGGCAACGTGGTCACGCTCAAACAGTCCTCGATGACCAAGTACAACAACCACGCGCAGTGCTTCACGAGGAAAGCGAAAGGGCCGTCCTCTGGGGACGACGGCGAGGAGCGAGGGAGCAAGGGTCGCGGGGGTAGAGAGGCGGCGGACCGGTGGGAGCGGGAGATGAATAGAGCCGCGCGCAAGCAGGAGTCCCACTCGCCAGAGGAGGTCGGGGGCAAAAAGGTGGCGGATGCGCACGCAGCGGGAAATAGCGCGGAGGAGGCGCAGTCACTCTCCACCATGATGTGGAACTTCCTCGCGGGACGTGGAGGGGGGGCAAGAAAAAACAAAAAAGATGATCGCGTCCAAGCAGAATACACCGACGAAAACCTCGGCGACTTCTGCCGGCAGCAGCAGCAGGAGGCTACCGCGAATACCGAGGCTTGGGCGAGGGACTAACCACGCGAAGGCCTCCGCGAAAATGAGCCACCTGCAGAAGCTGAAAGCAGAAGCCCCGCCCGTCGTGCACGGAAGAATTGTTTCCCTTCTCGCGAATTCGGGTAGGTTCGACATTCGGGTCGACTTTGGAGGCCACCAACAGCGCGCAGGTGATCTCGGCGTGAGGGAAGTGTCGCTCGAAGATATTGTTCTCGACGGCCCGCTGCGGCCGCGGTCACCGCAATCGCACGCACGGCTTATGACAGCGCAGATTGCTGCAATGAACGGGTGGGAAGTTGCGCCCGCTACGCCCACTTCTGGCACAAGGACATCAAGCAGCACCTCCGGCGCACGACCAGATTTCGGCTCTACACCATGGTCCACCTCCTCCGCAGCGTTTGAGGAGAGCACGAAGCAATGTCTGGACGACCACTTCCTCTTCGCGCAAGAGTGGGCGTCGAATAAAGTCCGGCAGGCCTACTACCTGCGCGCGGTCGAGGAGGCGCAGGAGGCTGCCCGTACCGGGAACGGGGCGGGCAAGGGAGCGCACGTGACCGCTGCTGGGAAAAAAGGAAAGCCGCCGCCAGACGGATAAGCTAGTAGAGACAGGATGAGAGTGAGACTGTGACTGAGTCAGTGACGCAAGCGCGCACTAGTAGAGAATGCTTCAAGTTCAACCTTCTTCTTCAAGGCAATACGATATACTGTTCGGCAGAGTAACTGTACTTGTTAGGCTTCGGCTTCGTGTATATGAGAAAAATTTTCGTTATCCGCGATCTTCGTGCTCACTTTCTCTTTTTTGCATTTTTTCTTTTGTTTTTCTCGCGAATACAGTTCTGGCTGGTCGTCGTAGTGCGCGCAGCCTGTTGCTTGCGACCGCTGTTGAAATTTCAAGGTCGCCAGTACGAGTCGTACTGTACGACACAAGAAATCTACTTCCCAAGCCCAACGTTAACGAACAACCAAGTTTAGTAGTTGGAATAGCATGGAGATGGAGTCCGAGTCACCTCCTCGTCCCGAACATGGCTCTGGCTCAGCCTCAACATGGCCATGAGAGCTCCGTCCGCATCCCCGCGCAGTAGGTACGCCTGCCGATCTTCATTCAGATGTGCAGTTGCACTTGCACCCAAATATGCGCAGGTGGAGGAGGAGGCCCCACGACAATAGTACCAATGCAAGAACTCAAACACAAGGTATTTTTTGCTTTACCGTGCGCACTTGTTCTGTCTGCAAATTCAATCGAGGATTATAGCGAACTCTGGGATGACGATAATTGCGTGTGACTCCACGAACAACGACCTCAAAAAAAGCATCCGTATCTGCGAAGGAAGTTTGCAGCTTCACTTCCACCACTTCAGCGACTGACTTCAGGCAAGAACGCATTGAGACTGCGAAAAGCAAATTGACCGTCCTGGTCATAGAACAATGCGAAATTTGACCTGCCTGAGATGTCACTTCAGCTTGATGAAGAACAAAGTAATGCGCAGACATCGGCGAAAAATTTCTTGTGCGAAAAAGTAGCCTACGTACAACAAATCTGATCAAACGAAACATGGCCAATATCATGAGCAGAATACAAAAGCCAATAGTACCCTTTGACTGAAGAGGGCTTTTCTCTCGCGGAGCGCGCACGCAGCAATATCCGCACCAGCATTGTTCTACTGAAGACAAGTACAGATCGTATCGGTGTTTTTTCAAAACACAAACCAACGTTTTTGTACTTGTGCGCTTCATTGCGGTGCTACGGTATAGAATATCCATGTTTGTACTGGAAGGCGCAAGTGAATCGGTTGGAAAATCTTTCTTCACCGGGTACTTCTTACACATCAATCCACCGCTTTTGAGGAGGTTTGGCTTCGTTTCTCGTCCGGTTTGCGCCGCGATCAAGACCCATCAACGAACTAGAGACGTTTGGGTTTGCTGCTGCACCTCCGCAGGACATGCTTTTGTTCAAGGGATTTCCCCACCCCTGTGTTTTTCTGCTCCTCATCTAAGTACTTATTTCTGTTTGCCCATGTTTATGTTAAGTACTTTGATATGTTATCTCGCCCAGTTCCAGTCGTAGTCCTTCCCCTCCTGGTTCATCTCCCGCAGATAAATTTTCGCTTTTATCTCCCACGACAGATTGATTTATCGATGCTTCTCCCTGCGTGATAATTTTCGATGCGAGAGAGTGGAGATTATCTATGGTCCTTCATCTCGATGAGGTAGACATGGACTTTCGAGGCCGCTGCGACCACGCAGTAAGGCTGCGCAACAGTGATAAACCAGCCCAGCAACTCCAACAGCGTAGATTTCTTGGTGGTCAGTCGTGATACGTTTCTTTTTAAAACAAAAGATGGAGGCCGACCTTCGCAATTCCGGTTTCGGCCTTCGGCGAAGTGCAGCTCCGGCCACATCCGAGGAGCAGTTCGAAACAACGCGGAGGAGTCCCTCCGTCGTCCAACCATCACCGACGATGTCGGTCCCACCTGGGGGCAACCCCAACCCCGGCACAAAGAACGACCCAAACGCGAGTGCGATGCTTCCCCCCCTGAAAACCTACACCTACCACCAGCACCCGGTGTGGCGGAAGCTTTGCTACTTCTCGTTCTACGCGGCGCTGTTCTACAGCAGTGGGGGCCCATTTTTCGCGATCTCGCTGCTGCAGCAGTGTGGTATTTTGTCGAGCTGGGTGCGCACGTCCTGCGTCAACGAGCCGGGGATCCGCATATGCCAGGACCCAGAGCTGCCCAACGGCTACGAAAACCTCTTGTGGAAAGCCAACTTTCCGTTGGTGTCCGACCCACTCCGCACGTTTTTTCCGGTTTTCAAAGCCGACGAATTCGTGAAGATGAGGACTGAACAAGATATTTCCGCTTCCGCCCAGACATCGCCAATGGTACAACTCGCCGAGCTTCCGTCCGACCTGCCTGCGTCGCTCGAGGTGCAACACATTATCGACGATTTGGCCCCACTCGGCACCTCGACAACGACCCCAAGGCCCCGCCCAGCCGCCGCGCAAAACGAGTCGCAGCTGCACCACGCACCTCCGATTGCGTACAATGCGACCGCCGCCGCGCTGGCCAAGCAGGAAAAGCTGCATCCGAGCATCCTCCGCGCGACGACGGACTTCGACCTGCCCGCAACGGTGGAGAACACGCGGTTTCACGTGATGACGCTCAACGGGCAGAATTTCTTCGCGTACTCGCTCCCCTACTACATCCTCGCCGTCCTCCTCGAGAACTATTTGATTTATTTCGTCCTGCCCGACGCGGCGCAGAGCCGCATGCTGCACAAACCCACCCTCCCCGGCTCGATCGCCAACCTCGGGCAGGGGGTGCTGATGTTTTTGTGTTCGCAGATGCTGTTCCTCAACTACAAGGACCCGGTGTACTCGTATCTGTGGGAGCACTACCGGCTCTCGGACGTGTTCGCGAACCTCGACTCCCTGGACGCGCAGTGGGCGCTGGACGAGCGGAGTCTCGAACTCGTGCCGCGGTTCGCGGGAGAACTTCTATCTACTTTTCGGGCGGAGGAGCAGGGGTCCTCCAGCACGTCTGGGTCCTCTGGAGGGCCATCAAGAAGTGCACGACCTGCTGCTGGGATGAGCGACGAGGACGACGGCTTCGCGTGCTTTCTCCGTGG
Source organism: Amoebophrya sp. AT5.2 (assembly GCA_005223375.1). Taxonomy (NCBI): domain Eukaryota; class Dinophyceae; order Syndiniales; family Amoebophryaceae; genus Amoebophrya; species Amoebophrya sp. AT5.2. Next base: position 26,972 of record RXOD01004064.1, read on the forward strand.
CCACCCGTTTTTCGCGTCCCTCGTCGCCTACTACGTTTGCCTGTTGCTGCTCGACTTTTTTTACTACGCGTGGCACCGGGCGAGCCACCGGATCTCGTGGCTGTGGGCGGCGCACTGGGTCCACCACTCGACCGAGGAGTACAACATTTCCGTGACGTTCCGCGAACCCCTGTGGCTCTCCGAGATGCTGATACCCCTCCAGTTCGCCATCATGCGGCTGCCGGTGGCCTTCCTCGGCTTCCCCGTCGTGTACATGAACACCATCTCGCTGAACGACACGCTCTACATGAACTGGCTGCACACGGAACTCACGCCCCCTTTGCCCCTCACGGAGATGCTTTTTATGACGCCGTCGCTGCACAGAGTGCACCACGCGCGGAACCTGCGGGCACTGGCGAAAAACTACGGCAGCATGTTCAGCGTGTGGGACCGACTCTGCGGAACCTACGAGCCGGAGATTCTGGCTGGGGAGCACATCAAGGACAGGATAAAGGCGGAGAAGACGACCACGAAGATGGATGTGCTGAAAGAGGGGCAGCTCGAGGACAAGAAACGGCCGCTGCTGAAGATCGTGTCGGCTGCGGAGGCAGAAACTTGTCTCGTGAATGGAGGTGTTGACCACCAGATTCAGACTGCTCGGGAGCTAGAAGAAACCACCAGCAGCTGCACGAGCAGGTACTACTCGCTGTGGCTGCGGCTGACGAGGTTCTACCGCGTCCGCCGCGACCGGCGCGTGTGCAGGGACGACTTCGAGCCGATTCGCTACGGAGTGATCCCGCAGTTTCATTCCTACGACGTTCTACAGCAGAACCTCGCCCACTGGCGGTACATGATCCTCGACCAGACTAAGTTCCACGGCATCTTCGCCCCCTTTCTGCACTGGACCCGGCCGAAGACCAAATGTCCGCCGCTCTCCGCCAATTCCAAGATCAACGGGCACCGGAAGTTTCGGGCGGACGCACTGCACGTGTTCTGGAGCGGTTACGTAGTGCTGCAGTTTCTGATCTTCTTCGCCTCCGCGCTCACCTTCGTGGCGACGAACTTCGTGCTGTCGCAAAACCTGGCCAAAACCTTCTACGGAAGCTGCGACACGCCGCTGATGGACCCGGTTACTTGCTCCGCCGGGCCCTGGGCGAGATACTTCGGGCCGCAGCAACTGACGTCGGCGATGCTGCAAATGATCTCCTTCGTCGTGGGCGTCTGGACGATGGGCAACTTGGGAATGATCTTGATGGCCACCGAATACGCACCCACAAACGTGGGGCAAAAAGAAGGCTTCGTGCCGCTTCACGGAGCCAGCTGTGTCGGGCTCGGGGGGGCAGCGGGGATGGCGTCTACAACTTCTTCCGGAGGAGCCGTTAGCGCCAATGGGGGCGCGATAGAGAGAGAAGAGACATCGTCTACTGCAGGAAGCGGGCGCGCGTGCACAAGCGTGGCGTCGGCGAACCTCGTGTCGGCAAAACAAATGCGGGGTCTGATGATCGAAAACGACCTGCTTCTTGATGTGGACGCACAGAGCGACGCCTCTTCCGACATCACCGGAGCGTCGAACTCGACCGCCATGGGTGGGCGAACATCCTCTCTGATGACGGGCGGAAATTGGCGAGTCTCCGGCGCTGCGGCGAGGATGTCGTCATCTTCTCTCGTCGCGGTTGTGAATGGAAGACTGCGGAGCCTCGAAGCACCCGCCGGCGACGCCGAGGACGAACACAACGCTCCACCCATCGACGCCTCGCACGCACAGCCGCAGTATGGGGCTCAAATTCTGAAAGGAAATCCGGATGAGGTGGAGTTCTTCCAGAGCGGTATGAGCACGAGCGCGAGCTCAACAAGCAACTTTCCAACGCTTCTTGCACCGAAGAACGGAGCTGGTTCATCCACCTCCGCGTCGTCTTCCACCGCAAACTTGCAGTTGGTCGGCGCTGCAGGAGTCGCTCCAGGTGGAGGTGCCTTCGCAGTAGGTGCGGCAGATGCAGATGGTCAAAACAAACTAACACCAACTACTTCTTCAACCCACCACGACACTTCCTGGCAGAAGCACATCTCCAGCGCGAATTCGAGCCAGCTGTACTTCGACACCATTTTCGAGGAGGCCCCGCCCCTCACGCCGGGCGAACGGGTGTACGAGCGGAATTGCATTTACGCCGAGATGCTACGGCACTGGTGCATCGTCTTCCTGGCGCTGCAGTTCGGTGACGCGCTGTACAACTTTGCACAACCGGACGCAGCCGCGACCGTGTCACGGGAGTGCGTGCTGCTCGTTCTAGTCTACACGGCGCTACACTGCGTGCTGCTGCCGGGCCTGGCATTCATCAGCGGACACTCAAAATTGGCAAGGGAAAGCGCGGCGAGAAGAAGGTACAGAGGCTGATGAAAAAAGAAGCGGTGGAGAAGCAGCTATTATTTAAAGTGAACTGGAGCTGCAGCTGGGCGGAAACCGATATTAAACAAAGATAGAAGTTTGTGTGCGAGCAGTTTGTTGCGCTGTCCCCTCCACGACCTGTACTTTTGTACTTCTATGCGACGACCAAATCTTACATTCTGTGTGGTCTCCTGTGATGTTCCGGAAAGTAAGTACAAACATAAGTCCTGCATTTATCGACTACTATGAATGTATTCGCCACTTTAGATGATGTGGTGTCCAGCACCTTAGTTTTGTTAATCGACGATGTCGATGGCAGTCCTCTTTAATAAGTACCCTCGAGAGCCGCGTGAGCGGCGCAGCGGCAGCAGTTGTTCTTGTTGCTGTCACTCGCTCCATCACCACGCAGGTACGGAGAAAAATGCAAAACATAAGTATTCAATTGAAATGATTTTCTGCTCACGGACAGCTGGCTCTGGCTGCCAGCCGCCCCGCAGAATCAATTATGTTTGTATTTACCGAGAGCCAGGTGAGGGGTAGGCGTTCTTGTTGCTGACTATCGGTCACAACTTTCAGGCGACAAGGAAATGAAAGTTGTGACCGATAGTCAG
>RXOD01004065.1:0-29934 GCA_005223375.1 Amoebophrya sp. AT5.2
GCATTTCTCCACAGCCTCTAAAGTTGTGCCAGACTCTGAGCTTGTGCGAACTGTGCTCTATGACCGCCAACTACCGCACATGCGGCAATAGTGGACGAGTTTGACGTGAAAAACGTACAAGACCCCGAGAATGACAATTTGTAACCCGAAGATTGAGCAGTGGTGACAGGGGTCACCGAAGATGTGCAGACAAGAAGATCGATCCGTCTTCATAATTCTTTCATTGCGGTTCCCTTCCCGAGAAGATGTTTCGTTCCCGAAAAAGAGAGTTTATTGGTCGTCCGTCAGATTTTGTCCCACTTCTGCTTGTCTAGACGTGTTGCATGCAATTCATTGCAAGTTTGATCGTCTTTTTTTGTCGATCTCAAACGCGAAGAAATGTCACAAGCCATCGCGTGAGCCACTGTGGAGGCAGACGTCGCCTTCCCGTTAAGCATGATGAGCACTCTTACTTTAGTACAATGTGTGTACGCAGCTGACTTTGAGCTTGGCCAGCCTGAACAGATCACAACATGGCCGCGTTACGAAGCACATAGAAGGCACAGCTCTGACTCATCTCACCAGGCAATCCACCGCCATTGCCGACGGTCGGAGGCGGTACGTCTTAGACGCTGACACATTTATTTTCGATTCAGGATAAGCACCCCCGAAACCCCGCGAGCTGTCAGCCAAAACTCCGTCGCCACCAAGAACCCTGAAGCTATAGCCATTGGGCGCGGCTACGTTCACTTCACGGCGATACAAAACCCCTCGCGCTGGTCGGCGAGCGCGAGCGCCCCTGCGGCGGCCAGCTACGGATACCTCGGAACAACCACTCTCGGAGCAGCCATAGGCATCTCGAATCATGAGCGAGAAAACGCCAGCAGTGTCTGCCGGGGGAAAGTCCCCGGATGATCCGAATTCAACCTTGGGAAGCCTCAGCCTCAGCAAGCATCCAACCACGAGCAAGGGCACAACAGCAGTGACGCCCGGATCGCCGGCTGATCCAGCTGAGGCAAAGATCCGGATCATCAAGTCGTTCCAGCGGGCGCAGTTGTTTCTCGGCAAAACGCCAAACGAAGCCATGGCCTTCGCGGTGAAGGAGGTGAAAAGCGGCGCACCCGCACCGCTGCTGTTTCAGGGGCAGGTCATTGCCGAGGAAAAAGCCAGGGTGAACGCAGTGCTGGAGAGGTACCTTAAATTAAGTAATTTAAAGTCAGTCTCACTCTCAGTATCCGCTCTCGCTCATTGGTTGTCCTTTTGATTCCTATCCTTGCAGGTGCAGCTTGTTATCACTAGCTACCTGCTTCGAAGGAACTTTGGAGAAAATTGCAAAACGAAATTTCTGCCGATAGTCACTACCAACAGCGATGCCGGCATCAATCTGCAGTTTCCGGAATGGCGTTGGGAGCAGCTGGGTGCGTTGTTTAGCGACTTTTTCTACGCCAACCAGCTGATAAAACCTGCCGGCGAGAACGCCACGGAGACCGATCCGTGTGTGGATCTAGCTACCCTTCGGAAGCTGTATGACCGCATCGAGCAGGGAGTCAACAAGAAAGAAGAACACGAAATGTCCGACGTCGGCGACGGCGCTGCGAGCAAGAGAACCCCCGCAGAAATAGTGTCGCGGCACCTGGGCGACTTGTGTACCGCAATGTCGAAACTGCCGGTGAAGGCGAACGGGTCATCGGGGGGGGCGTCGAGTTCAACCGCGGCGTCCGCCTCGTCCTCGGCGGTCGGATCGAGCAAGTCCTCGTCGCCAGCGCAGCAGCCGCCGGTCAATCTGGACGGCGCTCCTGCAGCCTTTGGTGCAGCCGCTGGCAGCTCTTCCAGTAGCAGTTCGTCCACGAGCAAGATAGGGGCCGCTCCTGCAGCCACTGGAGCAGGAACAGGGGCTTCATCTTCCTCACCGGCAGAGGCAGGCTCGAGCCTCGAGGATCCGCTGTCGCAGCCGGGGGGGCTGCGCATTCTGTTCATGGTGCTGTTTCATCCGGGGATCTCCGACCCGGACCGCAGTCAGGAGACGCACCGCTTTCTCCGGGGCTTCCGCGCGCTGCCCGAGGGAGGGAAAAAAGTGCTCGCGCAGTGGCTTTCCAACCTACCGATCGCGGAACTGCGCAGGCTGCTCGACACGCTCCAGCAGTACCTGAGCATCACCTTCCTGGAGTCCTACCACGAGTCGGGCACCCTGGACGACCACGAGCACGGGTTGTACCAGGAGCACGAATTCGACATGTTCGTCGCGCGCACCTCGCAGCTGTGCAAAAACGCCCTGATCGCGATGGACCTCATCTGGCGCGCCAACAGCTACCGCCTGGCGCGGCGGCGCGCGTATCGAAAGGAGGAGCTGGTCAAGGGCACGGCGGCCATGCTCCGCTCTGCCAGCAAAGAGATAAAAAACGGGGCGCGCACGGACGGCGGGGAACCCTCCACCCCGTCGTTGGGCATCGACGTGCTGAAGTTTGACGAATTCCGCAACGACGCGCTGGTCGACGTGGACGCCGTGCTGCGCCACGACTACAATTACACGCTCTACTACGACCACCTGACCACGGACGAGAACGATCGGACGGTCGCTCGGAAGATCCCGAAGACGCTGCAGGAGATCGTGGACCGGTCGGCGGCGAACACGTACACTTAAGCCTTCAAAAACGCAAGGCTAATATGGTCCTAAGGCAGGCCTATTGATCGGTGGACAATGTTGAGGATCCCCGGAAAGGCGAGGAGGTGGCTGGGATTAGTTGAGTACCCCTTCAGTAGGGTTGTCTAGAGGGGTTTGCGATCCGGGAGGCAGCCTTGAGATTTGTCACAGGCTGTCGAGACCCGTCATATGTGCAGGATTTTCGCTCTTTGGAAGTGTCAGCCCGTCGCCCTGTTTTCGGGGTCTTTTTCTGTAGGGTCGCAGGAGCTTTTGCCTGCTAGTGTCCGCCGCCGTACCCCCCGTCAAACCGGTATAATCGACGGACACAGAAGTAGCGAGAGGGTCAGTCTGTGACTAAAGCCTCCCCCCTAAGACCCTGCCTTGAGTAGTTTTGTCGATAGCCTCTAATTCACGTTCGGCCTGTTGGAGTACAACTTTTGCCTGGACGCCACGGCCAAGTGCCGGCTGCTAAAGATGAACACCATGGACCAACAGCGGCAGGAGCACAGGCGCGAGATCATGAGCCAGATGTTCCAGGTTCCGCGCAACCGCATCAACCCCTACCTGGTGCTGAAGGTGCGGCGGGACAATCTGATTCAGGACACGCTGCAGAGGCTCTCGGCGCTGCCGCCAAGCAGCTACCGGAAGAGCCTGAAGGTCGTGTTCGAAGGCGAGCAGGGCGTGGACGAGGGGGGCGTGCGGAAGGAGTTCTTCCAGCTGCTTTTAGAGCAGCTGTACGACCCAAGCTTCGCGATGTTCAACTACAACGCGGATAACAAGACCTTCTGGTTCAACCTGGGCTCGTTCGAAACCAACCTGCAGTACGAAATGTTCGGAGCGCTTTTGGGGATCGCGATCTACAACGACGTGATTCTTAAACAGAGAAGTTGTACCCTTGTTTGTACCGATAGTTCCTCCGATCATCTTCACCGATAGTTCCGATGTGCATCGATGGTAGGGAGCTTATTTGGGCTCCGTCTGGCCCTGGAGGCGGGGTCTTCGATATTTCACATTTGTTTGGTTCAGCTGGTATTGAATGATAGTCCGTCGGATTGGCGTCGCGTATTTTGTGGGGCGAATCTGGAGGAACAAAGCCGCGGGGATTGGTTTCGCTCGGGGGGTGGCACTTGCAGCTACCATGGATGCTCTTTCGGAGTCAGGATGGTCGGTCGACATGAATATCGGGGCACCGGGGTATGGAATTTTTTTCGTTGTAAGATTGTGGACATCCGCTTTCCGATGGTCGTGTACGAGAAACTGCTGGCGCCAGATATCGCGGGCACAGCTAATTTCAGTGTGGACGACTTGCTGGACGTCAGCCCGGACACGGCTCGGGGACTGCTGCAGCTGCTGGAATTCGACGGAAACGTGGAGGAGGTAGCAGGACTTGCATTTTATTTCCCCGAGATAGCGATGAACTACGAAGGTAGAAGCTAAAAGCGCATGTATCCATGTTGATCAAATGCTGTATTCCTACAGTCCTGTTCCTTCTCGTTCTACTCGAGTTTTGGTTTTCTCAATCTCATCGATCAACTACTCCCTCTCAACATAACATCGCTTGTATTGCAAACAGACTTACTGCCGCGACTTCGTCGCTACGTACGAGAGCTTCGGGGCCCAGGTGGAGGTGCCGTTGAAGTTTAACGGAGAAAAAATTCCGGTGACAAACGAGAACCGTACGGAGTTTGTTGAGCTCTACGTGGATTGGTTTTTCAACAAATCGATATACGACAAGTTCAAGTCCTTCAAGAAGGGTTTCCTCCGGTGCATGCAGCCCGACAACGACAACACGGGGCGTGCCATCTGCGACGGTACAGTTCTTGGTCTTGCTTCGGCTGACTATCATGCTGGTTCGTCTGCCTCGTCGCCTGGTACAACTTGTTCTGGCACGCGGTCGGATCTTCAACATGCGATTATTTCTACTCCACGCCTTCTTGAACGCGTTAGTCAACGGGAGTCCGACTCCTTCGAGTCGGATTCGGAGGACGATTCCGATTTTCCCTACCGATCGTCTTCGTCAAGCGCAAGCGCTAGTAGTTATGATGTCAGCAGCGGGAGCGACTTTCCTTTGCCTAGTATCGCTAGCAGCGATAGCGGACGAGACATGGTCAGAAATGCAAGTTTGGGATTGAGGGAAGAAGACGGGTCAGAACCTGGTAGTCGGCGGACGCGGATGCTGTGGTGGAACTCTGTGTGGAGGAACTGGACTTACCCTTACGATGAAGATGGGTCCGACGTGAGGGATTCCGAATCTGAGGCAGGCCCGGATGATTCCGCCCCGAGGGATTGCGAATCAGGGGCAGGCTGCTCTGGGTCTGGCACGCCCGCAGTACCTGGATGTGCTGCACCTGGCGCAGCAGCTGCTGCGGCTGGGGCTGGTAGCTGCAATGCCGCGCCGCTTATGGAGGGCCACCGCACCGCGCCGCGGCCTGGAACGCCGGTGGCGGGCGGAGCGGCGTCCTCTGCGCGTCCTGGCGCAACGACAGTTGCCTCTACACGAACGGCAGCAGCACACCCACGAACGGCAGATGGAAACGCGCGAACGGCTACGGAACTGCGCACAAGGACTCCAGCTCCTGCGCAGTCGGAAGGCTTTCCCCACCCCGAGCGAGAAGAACGCCCTCCGCTTGATTACCGAGATTTATTGGGCTTGCGGGAAGAAGAAGTCGCGGCTGCAGGAGTTATACCTGAACCTACTTCTTCTGCCTCAGCCTCTGCACCGCGTGCCGGAGCAGCTGCAGGGGTGGTCGCAGGTGTGGGCGATACTGACATCCTCAGTGGCGCGCTCGCGGAACGTTGCCCGAGCGGTGTCAGAAGACCGGCAGACGCAGCGCCCTCGCAGGGGGACCACCCGTCGGCGCAAAACGCGCTACTTCCGTGGGAGACGCGGTTTCTGAGTGGGCTAGATTTTGGGAGGGAAACGGAAAGACTTTGGGCGCAGACAACTGCAGCTGCGGACGATGGCGCGGGCCCGCGTCGTCTGCCACAAGATTCCCTGGAACGCAGCGCTCCGCACGTAGAGACACTGGGCACGACCACAGGGGGATGCACGACGGCGGGCGCGGAGCTTGCGGCTTTATCTGCTAGACCTCGCCCGACGCCTTCAGCATCAGATCCAGGGGAACGGATCGCGCGTCCCGCGCGTACGCGAGGTCAGCGGGATGCGTCCGTTCACGTGCCGCCGGCTCCGTCCCAGCCGCGCAGCGTCCTTCGTGATCTTGATCGGGGTCCCATCTTTCCAGTTCCACCTAGGCGCAGCCCCATGAATGCAGACCGTTACGTCGCAACATCCCGCGCGAGGAACTATTTGCGTCTTGAGCGTGTTGCTAATGGCCCCTTTTCTACCTCTTCTAGCCCTCGTCTTTTTGTCACAACAGCTTCCGGCCAGAACTTCTTCCTCTCCCTGTTCCGGCCCGGCGAGCTGGAGGTGCTGATTTGCGGCAGCGAGACGCTGGACTTCGAGGCGCTGAAGCAAAATACGGAGTACCAGGACGGCTTCGACAAGGAGTCCCCCACCGTGAGCTGGTTCTGGGAAGTCGTGCTGCAGGACCTGGCGGAGGAGGACAAGCGGTCGCTACTTGCGTTCTGTACGGGCAGCTCACGCGCGCCGCCGAAGTTAAGGGGAAGGGCCTGGGCGCTCCGGAGGCGAAGCCCATTTCTCGAAACATTTCCGAAGGAGTGCGGGCCTTGTAGTTCGTCACGTATTTCGTGTGGTAGGCATTGGGCCCCATGCTGGGGGTCGTGTGTGGTGTCGTATTTGACTGGTATTTTACTCGTACTATTTGACTGGTATTGGTCTGGTTGGCGTCTACATTAGGGCGAAACTGAAGGAAAGCAGCGGGGATTGGCTTCGCTTTTGGGGTTGCAGCTTCAACAGGCAGTTACAGCGGATTGGGTTTTGGATCGATTGATGTCGGGTCTCCGATATTTCACTTGTATAGTATCTATTTTACTGGTATTTCGTCGCGTAGGCTACGAGACCCAGCACGATGGTCCAGAAAAAGAACCGGAAATGGCTTTTTTCTCTCTCTAACGAAGGGCCTGGGCGCCCCAGAGGCGAAGCTCACGATCGGGAGGCAAGGGCCGGACAGCGAGGCGCTGCCCACGGCGCACACGTGCTTCAACCATCTGCTGATACCAGAATACGCAGACAAAGACAAGCTCCGGAAAAAACTCAAACTCGCGGTCGCAAACAACCAGGGATTCGGACTCATTTGAAAGAATACAAATTCCCGCACTACAACACGAGTTTTTGAAGAGCTATAGGTATAGCTATAGCTATGGCGTCATAGCGGCATTACAGCCGTTATGCAGTTCTTGCGGGTGCGCTCGTGCCTCGAGCACCGGCAGGTGAAGGACAATCCGCGAAGATTCACGAATATTTCCGTAAAGCACGAACCACGCCGTCAGGCTTTTGCATGCCACCGAAGGCAAACTTGTTTAGCGTGGGTTCCGACCCGCGCCGACACCTGCATTTTAAAATCCATCAGCCAGCAGCGGCTGGCCTTGCGAATTCCATTGCCGAAAAGACGTGAACAATCACGAAAACTGTTCGTTGAGTACGCGCGCAAATGCACGTTTTCGCTACGCGCACGCGCAGTAAATTCAAAAGACAACGTCCGTGACCGTGCCTTGCAATCCGTCAGATAGCCACGTTTTCGTCAACGGCGATGTGCAAGTATAGAGGTAGCCCGTCAACAAGCGATGACAGAAGAGTGGTCGTCGTTGCACGTTCTTCTTGTGACAAACATCGGTGTTTTTCGTTTCTTGCCAGAAAAGAAACCTTACCTGCTTGACCACAGGACTCAGGAGAGAGTTTTTCCCCAATTATTCCTCCGGAGAACATTTTTTCACGCTTTTTTCTGAAGAACGCTTTTGCCAACCCGTTTTTTGCGATCTTGCCCCCGCTGAGAGAAGAAAAAGAAAATGTACTCGTCATAGGAGATTGTGCAAAGCTGCAAACGCCAGGCATGCTGTAGTCTTCGAGGAGGAAGACAAAAAAAAAGAGGAGAACAAGGGTTTATTCTTTTAACTTTGTAATCTCGCGCTGGGAACATCATACGACGCAACAGATTGATTACTTAGCCCAAATAAATTAAGTCTCAATTGCAATTACCCGCTGTCGCCCCCATTGCCCGTGTCCCAAACAAAACATCGCCAAGCAAGGATTTCATCATCCGAAGTCCGACGTCGAGGTTAGCACCGAAGGCACAGGCAAAGAAGTCTGCTCCCGAAAGTGCACGTGCAAGCACAACTAGGACCACCATCTCCAGCTCCTCGACGATGAATACGGAGTATTTCGCGCGGGATTCATCCCTCGTGGGGGACTCCTCGACGACTCCGGAGGGGTTTCTGGAGGTTCTCCCGGGCAGGCTGTATTGGGCGCCGGTGAATGCAATTCCGAAGAACACCTCCACGCACCACTTTTTCTCCGTGGACAACGAACTCGTGTATGAACCATTCTTTGCCGATTTCGGGCCGCTGAACCTCTCCTCGACGTTCCGCTACTGCAAGTTGGTGAAAGCCATCCTTGACGACGCGCAGCTGGCGAGCAAGAAAATCGTGCACTTCTGCGGACAGTGCCCAAAAAAGAGAGCCAACGCTGCCTACCTCATCGGCGCGTTTCAAGTCATGGTGCTGCGAAGAACAGCGGACGTGGCGCACAAACCGTACACATATAACTCATTGTTTCTCGAGCTGTAATAGGGATCTTCTTCGCGGATGTTGTGCATGTGCTTGTGGCCCTCTTGCTCGTGCTCTTCCGATGGGGGACTACGTTTGTTTAATTCTATAAGTACTTTGGGCAGGTCAAGGTGGAAAATCAATGTAGTCGTTGAATTTATTCGCTTCTGGTTCTGAGCTTCTTGTCGAAGGCCTAGGGGCTCGGCGCTGGCACATGAACAAATAATTGCCGAAGCACGACGATAATAAATCCGAGCTAGAACTACTAATGACGCAAACCTTCCCTTTCGCAAACTCGCATAGGTTCAACAATATCCGCCCGCCTTTCCTGCCGTTCCGTGATGCGACTTGCGGAGTCTGCACCTACCAGTGCACAGTTCTGGACTGCCTGAAGGGACTCGAGTACGCCATGCGTATAAAGTGGTTTGACCCAAACACTTTCGACGTCGCAGCCTACGAATTCTACGAGAAGGTACTATACTATACGAATCACTTCTACTTTCGTAGGTTACAGGCGATCTTGTCCTTCATCGCTTTAATCGTTGTGTATGTACGTCGTCGACTACTTTTATCGGCAAGCCTCACTGGCGACAGCATCCATCCCAATCCCACTCCCAATCCCAATCACATTCGCATCACCATCACCTCGCAAAGGTCGAGCACGGTGATATGAACTGGGTGATGCCGGATAAGTTTCTCGCGTTCGCCGGTCCGTCCGCCACCCCGATCGATCCGGACGGCTTTCCCGCCTTCACGCCCGAGGACTACGTGCCGATCTTCAAATCGGGAGGGGTGAGCCTGGTGGTACGGCTGAATAAGAAGCAGTACGACCGGCGTCGATTCACGGATCACGGCGTGAAGCACGTGGATCTCTACTTCCTGGACGGGAGCTGCCCCAGCCGGGAAATCATAAACAAATTCCTCTTCGTCGCCGAGAACGAACCCGGGGCGGTGGCCGTGCACTGCAAGGCGGGGCTCGGAAGGACAGGGACCCTGATCGGCCTGTACGCACAAAAACACTTCCAGTTCCCAGGAAGAGCGTACATCGGCTGGAACAGAATCTGCCGACCAGGAGCGATTCTAGGTACTTTACCTCGTATAAATATGGAAGTTGAAAATCCGTAAGTACTACCAACCATGCTGAGACGAGTGCAGGTGAGACGGCCCTACGAGGAAGTGCCACGGATGTAAAGACTTCCTTTATGCTTATACGGTTCATCTCGTAGGCGGTGGAATATCTCTACTTTGAACTACTACTCCGCAGGTCCCCAGCAGCAGTTTCTGACGGAGATGCAGAATGAGATGATCCAGGCAGGCTTGGCCCAGCGCGCGAACCTGCTGGGGCAGCCGCAGAACCGAGAGGAGATGCAGATCAAGCGAGAACTCGAGGACGCAGAACGCCGCGAGGACGTCGGCCAAGGTAAGTAAGTAAGAAGTGCTACAGCTGTACGTTTGGGTAGTTCTTGAGGAATCCGTCGAAGAATAACAATAAAATGTTGTGTATGACATGTATGTCATGAAGATGCATGTCTCCTGCTCCTGGATCTATTGATTGAGATTGAAAACGGTTCTGGCACCAGTGCGTCGTTCTCTGATGTCCCAGACCGAGACCCAGACCGAGACCCATAAATCGTTAACCAGGTGACCGGCTAACGGCGGCGAAACGCGACATGTTCGGGATGGTCAAGTTCGGCTTCGGCGGCAACAACAAGTTTTCCGGTCGCCCGGTGCCGAAACCGCTGCGTGGCATGTTCGGGCCTCAGCCGCCCGCCATGCTTCAAGCGAAGTAAGGAAATGCAATGAGATGGTACCGTCGAGATGGTCGCGGTGAGCGTCTGTGTTCACCCGGCGTCTGGGAAATAAAGCAAAAATAACGAACAGCAATCACAGTTTAGTCAGTAGGAGCAATTTTCGTTCGATAGACTACCCGTTCCAGAAACATTCATCGCTCTCAACCTATACTTCTTGCACAATAGACTACATTGGTAAAGGATTCATGTCCAACAGTAAGGTTCCGCTGTGAGAGATAGAGGCGCTCCTGCTCCAGCTCTACAACATCAGGCAACTTGAGAAGCAGCTAAATTAATATAATCAGGAGCAGGCTCAAGTCGAGGGCGGCTCGCTTTCCTTTTCTCCGAAGGCGACCGAAGTCATAGAATCGGTTTTGAACCACACAAAGTAAACCCTGTACAATGAATCTTTGCATAAACATAGGCATATTTTTTTGAGCGCATTTTCGAAACAAACGCGTTTCGCGGGTGCCATAGGCCAAATCATAGCATTGCCGTGGGATGGATTGAATTTTGCGTAGAGTCGTCGCAGTATCCTGTGGCTTTAAATCTAGGGGGGGTTATTTTTTAGTCTTAAGATTAAGTCTAAGCTGTTCGTTTCCTCGACAGTTAGACGTGCGCCTATTCGTTGCAACGCCTAGTACTAGGGACAAATTCGTTGGAACCAAAACCAATATCGAAGTAGGCTATGTGTATGTACAGAAGTAAGATTGAGCAGAAGAAGTAGCAAAACTCTTTAATCTCTCGTCTACTTGTAGTACCGTTCGCAAAAGAAACCCATTCGTTCCGGTACCAGTGCACGCAACTCAAGTTCTTTTCTAATACTTACCAAGCCCGATCGATCAGAATCAGTCTTTAATCTTTCGTTTTAGCCATACCCTTTTCCGTGTAAAAAGCATCCCGCCTCGCAACAAAATCGCCGCCTTGTGGAAGGAATCAATTAAACCCGGTGCGTAAGCGCACTATAACTATTGCCTCGGAGCTGCCTTGCAACCGAAGAAACCAGTCTGAATCGTGTGTCGAGGACGTCGTACTTGTAATTCCAATGTTTATATGTATCTACTACTGATTCGCCATCGAAATAGCAGTAGGGTAGCGGTAGGTGAAAGTCGTACTGGAACTGGACAACAACGTAAATCACCGTGGAGGATGCATCGAAAAGCCAAAACGTAACAATACGTCGGCGACCACGATTACAAACAGACTGGCGTGCTACAAGAGCCAAACTCCGTAGCTACATCTTCGAGGCAAATTCAAACGAACAGCAATGTTCGAGGGGCAGTACAGCGAGCCTTCGAATTCGATATTGCGGCTGCTTGTCGATGGCAGTAGTTTTCTTCTGCCACCGATAGCGCTCGCGCACCTGATATCGGGGTTCGATTCTAATTTCATCTACAGGGCGTAATTAGTGAAAAAACGTAAGTAGAATTTCTACTTGTTTTCAAGTCGACTGCAACAGGAGGCTGGTGCGGCCTCCAAGTATAAGTGCGCGTTTTGGCAACTATTGTTGCGCGGTGATGAAGATGGTATGGAGAAGCCGAGGCGAGGACGGGGTGCCTACTAACTACTCAGAATTCGCTTCTTGGAGCTTAAATTCGGACCACGGCATAGAAGAAGTATATGACGTTTGGATCATCGAAGTGCGAGTAGAGGTAAACACGGGGAGCAAGCTCATATGCACACACCATGTCTTCATAAGCACGGCGTAGGGAACTTGACTATCAGAAGCTCGACCTTCCAACTGTATACCACTCTTGCCCGTAGTCTGGGGACTAAATTCATTGTACACCATTTGATGAATGCAGTAGCTCTAACTATTTCGCACGCACACGCGACGTCCGTGCCAGCAGGAGCAAAGCTGGCAGCGACTCGAGCTCCTGCTTTCGCGACGCACAGTGTTTGTTTTCGTTGAGGAACAGTCGTATTTCATCCGTTGTTTTTATCAATCGTGAATGCGCGTGCAAAAAGTCAACCCACGAACCTTCGGTCTGCCTGTGAACTTCTGTAGCTGGATACTTCTTGCTTCTCTTTCTGGTTCTAGGTCTGTTTCTGTGTCTGTGTTTACCACGACGGTGGTCTCGTGGTGCGATCTTTCTGTGAGGGAACTACTGCTGTTTCGGTTTGAAAGGAGTCCATCGGAATTGAGCCCGCGTCCTTCTTCCCCCTCGGTTCAACCTTCATTTCCGTGGCGTGGTTGGGGTTGGTCACGCACTACGCTGATGAAGCACGAATTTACTTTTTTCGGTATCACCATGTTTGTATGAAGATTTTCCCGAAGTAGACCTGGAGAAAAACAGAGACAATTGAACTCCAATGTGCTTTCTTCAACACCTAGTTTTATGGCAGGACTAGGTAGAGCTAGCACTAGGTAGCGATCGTGATTGTCTTTGTCGGCGTTAGATCAAAAGCAGTTTTTTAACTTTGAAACTGCATGTGCGTCGAGTTCGCTCGCACAATTGTCTCATTTGCAGCCCGATCACTGGCGAAATCATCAAAGCGTCACCTAGCATCGGACGCACTGCTAGCAGTAGTACCGGCACCACAACCATCAGTCATGTAGCTACTGCGCCGGACTCATTTTTCTTGGATCGCGGACTGCCGCAGCGGCGTCGCGGGCCGCGGTCGGGATGCACTGTCCTGGTGAGGTGCCGTGCGGTGGGTTGCTTCCGCCGCCCGGGAAGGCTCACCCCATCCTGGATCCTTTCGACCGGGAGGGCTCTCAAGTTCTCCTCACTGTGATTCCGTTTATCCTCGGATTTCTTTTGCCGATCTTCCTGACGTGTTGCGTTTCGATCCGCGTGATCGGCTGCCCCGCGTGCTGCAGGTGCTGCTTCCCGCCGGACGACGATCTCCACGCGCTAGTCGTGACGGTGCAGCCGGGTGATGATGATGCCGAGCTGCACAGTGTGGACGCAGATGATGCCGATTTCGTCGAGCCACTGCTGGAGTCAGAGTTCGGGCGGGACTCGGGGAAAAACTGTAGCACTAGCAGCCTGAGAAAGCCACTGGTGGTCACCGGAGAGAAGCGTCAGATGGAGGCACTGGGGAGTCTATTGCAGAGATCCGAAGGACCAGCGGTTGTGGGAACCCCATTCAAAATTGAAACTTGCCCAGAAGAGAACGACATGCACCTGCCGGCCGCGGAGCCACCAGCCGGGGAACTCCCACGTCAAGATTTCGGAATCGACCTGTTGCAAGCCACGGGCCTCCCTGCGATCATCCAAGCTCTAGTAGGTGGAGCAGATCCACACGATGAGGATGCGACGCCCATGGGAAAGATCGACGGGGACGGGGAGGATCCGCCGTCCTCGAAACGACGTGATGAAACTCCGTTCGCGATGGATTTCGGTGTCGCCGGCCACGCTGCTCCGGCCCAGACTGGACCCAGATGGATGTCGCAGGCCCTGGAACAGGGCCGAAGCCGCATCCGTAAAAGGGCTGGCTGCGAGTGTTGCCTTATGAACTGTGGCGTTTTTTTCGTGCTGGTTGTCTTCCTCCTGTCTGTCGAGCTGCTGTACTATACGCAAAAGGTGTACGACCCGCACTGGACCTTTGACGACGAAATCAAGGTCGTGATCATTGCCTCCGCGGGCGGGGGAGGCCACATTGCCGCGGCGGAAAAGCTCTACGAGGATTTAAAATCGGACGTCGGCTGGGCGCCGTGGGGCCGCACCACCCAGAAGGGCGTCGCGATCGACGACAAGAACGTCGCGACGGAGATCAAGAACCTGCAAGACGCCGAGATTGAGATCATCTACACGATACCGCCGCGTTGCGAGATCGACGAAAATTATTCCTGTGACAAAGCCTCAATGCTAAGTAGTGGGGGTCTATACCTTCGCCGCGGCAGGGTTTGTCATGGTGGGACCTGCTGCACCCAGTCTTAGCTCCGGCCGGAGCTAGCGGGATAGAGGTATCTTCCGACCGCCTGCGACGTGAGTTAGGTACGCGACGTGGATGGCGGCTGGTCCTCCGTGACGGAACGTGCATCGAGCTGCCAGATGCGCATGCGGTGTAATACTTTGTTAAATGAGTAGTTGGCAGCGAAGTTGTGGATGTAAAGTGCATTGACGTGTCTCCGTCTCGCGTTCTAGCAGTGCCCCGTAGGCGTAGCCGTACCGGTAGGTGTAGGGATAGGCACGAACCACTAGGATCAATTTGCTTATCACACTCGCAGCGCGGCCGTTGCTACGGTGGCGCTGTGTCGTTGTTGGTCGCATGGTCTGCAACGCGGGATCGCCAGGGTGTCCACCACAAAAACTAAAACGCGTAGTCTTCTTAGTACTCTACTACTCGCTCCCCGCATTGAGTTTTTGGGCGCTGTAAGAAGATGGCAACGAGATCGTGACGAAGAAGTGCCATCGGAGAAGCTGGCTCCAACTGAACTTCATGCTGCTTGCGATGGTGGAGCTGTTTTCACAGAGGGTGTTGGGGGATCAGGGCTGGACGGGCAGGGACGCGTGGGACGATGCGCAGGCGACAGGAAAGATCGAGGTGCAGGCACAACAAATCTCCATGCAGAGCTACGCGACCGCAATGTGGGGCTGGGCCTTTCAGCGTGCCATGTACTTTCTTGCAATTTACTATAATTTTTGCTACGTAAGTACATTACAACTTTACTTGGTTCATTCTTTCCCTGCTTTTTTCTTTCTGCCGCGGAGGAAGATGGAGCTAGCGGAGTCGACCACTTGAAATTCCCGAAAATGAAGTGAATCCCCGCACAACTCTAACAGGGAGCGGTACATCGAGAAGCACCCTTCTCTGCGGCTCGTGGTTTCCGTCCAGCCACTGGCCACTCGCCGGATCTACAGCGCGATTGAGGACTGGAACCAGGTGCCATCCAGGATGGGCATCCTTTCCGCTGAGCTCTCCGCGCCGCCCACGCAGTGGGATCGGTGTTTCGATCACGGAACCGGCGGTTTTCCCCACGGCTTTTTCGACGTGCTGCAGGGCCAGTACATTAGCGGCCACTTGGACGAGCACGAACAGGATAGAAGTCCAGAGGCTCGTGCCGCGTTGCGGACGAAATTCATGGAGAGGTGCGCTCCAAACCTGAAGCCCGACACCCCCATGAGCCGCTTTTTGACGGCGGATGGCAAGAGCTTGACATTGCCCGTGCCTGGGGTTCAGTTTGTTCTCCAACTAACGGACCCGCCCAGCGCCAATAACTTCTTTTTCATCTCCATTATGGGCAGATGGAGGTGGAGGTGCACAGTACTTATTTTCCGCGGTGGTGCAGGTGCTCCTCGGGACTCGGCCTTATCTTATGCGCCAACTATGTGGTGATGGTTTCGTCCTGTCGTGATCTTGTGTCTCGCTTGTATTCGTGTCCTGGTTGATGTACATGCAAGTGGCTCGTGGCCTAAGCTGTCCGCAGCGGTTAGGCGCGGTCTTTAGTCCACCCCTGCGTGACCCAAGCTGTCCTTTGCTTGTGCTTAGTTTCTGAGGTTGTAGAAGAGAGTAAAAGTACTATGTTAAGTAATTTTTTACTTCTGTTTTCGGGATGTAGATGTACCTTCCTTGTACTTTCTTCCCCCGCTGCCTATGAGGCAGGCACAGGCCAGTCCCTCGCGGAAAGGGATGGAAGTACGCTCTGCACCCCTGTAATTCGATGAAAGAAACCCTGACACGGAGCTCGCAACGGTACCGCGACTTTTACTACCACGTCGACGTCCCTTTCTCGGGCCGCCCCTATAACTTGCTCACACCGCAGGAAAGGCAGGCGATGCCGCCCGATTTTCCAAGCTCTCCCGCCGATCCCTACAATCGTGATTGGACTAGATTACCTGAAGATCTTAAGTTGGAGTTAGGGAAGGTGCGGAGGGATGCCGCGCGAGCGGAGAATATCAAGGCCTTCGAGGCGTTCGGGTTCCCGGCGACCTTCTCGCGTGCTCATTTTCGCTTCACGGACGGGACTCTGAAGCCGGCGTTTCAGGACTCGGCATACAGGGCGATGGTGGGAGAGTACGACGATGAGAGGAAGAAGGCAGTGCAGTTGTGGGGCACACCAGGACAACAGGGAAAGAGCTTGGAGGAGCAGAAAGTGTTCGCGGGGAAGAGTGTGGGCTCCGGATTTCCGCCTTTGGACGCCGCTGCGTCTGACGGCCTCCCGATTGGTGAGAACGAAAAGGTCGTTGCGCTCTCCTTCGGCAGCCAGGCCGCGGTCGCCGCCTCCTTGGGCTACTTGCGCTTCTCGATCCGGGAAGCGAGGGAGCAAGGCGGCAAAACCAGCATTTTCGTTTTCTGTGTGCGAGATGCAGACTTGGTCGAGCAGGTGAAACAGGTGAATTTAGGTAAGGCAGACCCGGGGAACAAGAACACGAGCATCCGCGTTTTCGCGCTCGGCCTGCAGGGAGCCGACGCAATCGCGGCCCTGTACCAGCGCGCGAACACTCTTATCGTCCGGCCGGGGGGCGTCACGGCTTTTGAGATCCGCGCCGCGGGGTATGGCGTCCAAAGGCTCATCGCGCATTCCGAGAGAGACCTTTACTTAAGCCCAGACGAGACCAACAAATTCAATCCGGCTGATTTTTGCGGCTCCTTAAGTGCTGGCGCTAAGGCCGACCTAATAATGAATGATGTCGTCCTCAACATCGAGGACCACCCTAGGACGAGACATATGTTCCCTTCAAGCCTAGGATTACCTCTGGACGGGACCGATATACGATAAATATAAAAAAAATATGTGGAACTTCGACTTTGGTAGATCTCCACAACATCTATTGGTGTCGCGGTCGAGGCATACCCAGTGTGCCTGATACGGTCCATCTTTTTCACCTGTTAAAATCCATCCGGGGGCGCTCGTCTCAACAGACGACGCGCCAGGGCGGGCTCACGCGTAGGATCATAGCTACAACGGCCAGCATTAGTCGGCATCCTGAGGCCGCTCACATCGCTGATTGAAAACGTTGGGGCTATTTGTCTTCTAAACTCCGAGAGACCCGTACCTGTTCGCGTCAACGTTTCTGACGAGGAAGAGTTGCACATGAAGGATACTGCTCTGGTGGGCAGTCTGTGTGGGAATGACGATTGCATGAGCCGGGACGAGAAGGCCGCTCAGCATGCCTTGATGGAAGCGAAGCGTCCGGGGAACAAGCTGCACAACATTACGGAGCGTCGAGCTGGGCAAGGGAGGGTATGCACGACCGGGATGCTGCCGCACGAACTCGGCAATTTCGCCTGGCTGACCGACACGCTGCAAAAGGTGACGGTGTGCGATCTGAGGAACTGCTACGACATCGAGAGTACGAAAGGGGACAGGGCATTGATAACGAGTGACGAAGAAAAAAGTTTGTCAACGGGTATTCCGGTGCCGTGCATCCAACCGTTCTACAACAAGTACAAGATGGACGCGACCGAAATTCAGGACTAGGGCCTACACAAACAGACTCAGATCATCGCCGTTGTGGTACAAGATGGACGCGAGCGAGATTCAGGACTAGGTCTTGCAGTCCTATCATCGCCGTTCTGGAGCGTGAAAAGCCATTTTTACCTGACGGATTTATAGCCCATCTAGGTGTTTGTAGTACTCGTTCGCTTCGTCCCGATGATGATGCCTGTCGTGAATACTACCCACAGCATAGCAGGAACAAGCGTAGAACATGACTTTCTTTGTCGAAGCGGCGCCATAGATGTACGTCGGTTTACGTAGTTCATGTTTAATTTAAAGTTAATTTACTTGTCACATGCGCAGGAGTTCCGGCGTTCCGAGTGCAGTTTTTTTTCCGCTTGCATTGCTGATTTTTTTAACGACTCGCGATGAATTTGTTCTTCGTCGGGAAGCGGAAAAAGTAATCTTCTCTCTGAAGGAAACCAGACGACAAAAAAACGACTGATTCTCCGATTCGAACCGCAGTGACGCGCGCCCACAGAGGAGGCGGTCTAGGAATCGGTCGTTTCCATACATTGAAGTAGCCGGCGCGCAAGAAAAAAAGAGCAACGAACCGTTCTGACGGTAGATAGACTGGCTCCCCGTTGTTCCGAACGAAGAGTCAATGCGTTTCCGACGACATATGGGCTGTAATAAATGCTTCGCTTGGTCCTCTCGAAAAAATCCTGAAACCTGAGTTCCTGGTGAAGACGGCGAGCAAGAGCGCTACACTGAGTAGCAGGTCGTGTCTCGCGAGTCCTGGCCCTTCTGGCCTAGCCTCCCGCCAAAAAAAAAAGAGCGCTACACTTGTTCACCACGAAAAATGAAAATGACCACGACTTTTATTCTACATGTCTTTTCCAAAAAGCCACTTTTACTTAAATCTTAATTGGAAAGCAGGCAGCAATATTGAATACATGTACATGAACATTAACATTTTGCAAAGAAAGCGCATATAGCGCCACGTGGTGGCTTTTTCAACTGCTTTTGAGCCTCGTCGAAAATCCACCATAGAGAGAAACATGGACTGCTTCCAGGGTTGCTTCGGCTTTCTCGGTGGCGGCAAGCCTGCGAATGGGCCTGCGACCTCCTCCTCGGGTCCGCCACAGACGGAGGTCAGACCGCCGAAACCGGACGCTCCTCCAGCATTCCCCACACTGAATCTCGGCCCGGCGTCGAGACTAAAGAAGCCCGGCAAAGTGTCTAGCAAGGTGCGCCTTCGCGAGACGAAAGAGGCGGATCCAGTGGCGGACCTCGGGATGGCGCCCGGAACGAAAATACCGTCCATGTTCGACGAAAAGTTGTTCCTCTTGCTCATGGAGAAACTGCTTGGGCAATCGAAATACCTCCAGAACAACCCGCGCGGAGGCGTAATTCCAGAGGAAGAGCGCGCGGCGAAGATTGTCATGGACACACTGAGGCCATACAGCACGGAAAAAGGTGGACCGCTGAAAATGGAGGTATTCTACTTGTACTTCTTCGGCAGGGGTATAGTATTCTGCTTCCGATGCTTGTGTGGATTCTCGCTATCACGATGGCGCACTTCGTCGTGGTACTTCTATCTGTGAAACTCTGTTCTATGCTGCGACTCAAGGAGGTCAAGAATATCATGGATTCCACTATACACCTACGGGTTGCCACCTACTTAGGTACAGCACCTACTGCTGTATCGCAACCTCATCGCCCGCGCCGCGCCCTGGGGTAAAAAGATGAAAGTACCACCAGCACGACCCACCGCTTGCTGCGCCTTGGCATTGCTGCTCCCTCGCCACTGCCTGCTGCTTGCCTAATCGCGAGATGAAGAATTCAACAGCTACAGCACTAGTGAAGATGAAGAACGAAGAAGCTATGTAGCAACGAACAAGCAAACAACTTCCTCCTGAACAGCTGCTCACGTACGTCCCAAAGCGACCCAATCTGAAATTGACGTACCCAAGTGCCACGGGAGGCAAGCGGACGATCGGGTTCGTGGGATCCCACTTCGACGTTGTGCCGGCGAATCCGGAGGAGTGGGCACGGGATCCGTACTGATTTGGCTATAGATTGCTGTATAGTTTGTGAACAAGAACCTTGTCGTTATATGATTCGATCCTCGACGTCGGGGTCAGGGGAGGGGCAATAGCAAAAATCCCAATATACGTACTGAAACATCGCAGTTTCAAGCTGACCGTCGAGGGCGACAAGCTGTATGGGCGCGGGTCCACTGACTGTCTTGGTCACATCGCGCTCGTGACTACTTTTTTCAAGTGGCTCGGGTCCATGCAGCCGCAGCTGGATGTGAACGTCGTTGCTGTTTTCATCGCGGCGGAGGAGGGCGGCGAGTTTGGTGTCGGTGTGGACAAGGTCCTCGCCGACGGGAAAATGGAGGAACTGAAAAACGGGCCTGTGTACTGGATCGACGCCGCGGATTCGCATCCCTGCTGCGGCACGGCGGGAGTTACGCAGTGGGAGCTGAAGGCGACCGGGAGGTTGTTCCACTCGGGACTCCCGCACAAGGGGATAAACGCGATCGAACTGGCGAGCGAGTCCGTGAGCGAGATACAGCGACTCTTCTACAAGGACTTCGGGCCTACGTCCGAGCAAGCGCGATACGGGTAAGTACGCTTTCCGCTCGATGCAGCAGAGTTGGTTTCGAGGTTGCTTCTTTCGATGTTGCTTCTTCCCTATACATAAAGTAGACTTTTCCCTACGCATACAATTTTTCTCACCGCAGCTTCACCGTC
The DNA here is from genome assembly GCA_005223375.1 of Amoebophrya sp. AT5.2. Taxonomy (NCBI): domain Eukaryota; class Dinophyceae; order Syndiniales; family Amoebophryaceae; genus Amoebophrya; species Amoebophrya sp. AT5.2. The sequence continues at coordinate 20,185 of RXOD01004065.1, forward strand.
GGGTCCACGATGAAGCCCACGCAAATCTGCTGCTCCGAGGGGGGGCTGAACCAAATTCCGAACTGGTGCAAGATATCAGGCGACATCCGCCTTTCGCCAGTGTATGACATGCTGGAAGTGATGGACCGCGTGGAGAAGTACGTGGCGCACATAAACGAGAACCTGGAGTTGATGCCGGTGCGCGGCCCGCATTCCAAGTACGATATCACCAGGGAAGCGCCCGACGCCGAAACGACGCGCGGAACAGTAGAAATCAGCTGGGGGCAATCAAAAGAGGCAGCATTATTGTACGCAGGAATCGCCTGCGATCTGACGAGCCCGGGGCACAAGGCGCTGGTGCAGGCGTCGTGCGAAGCGAAGGGTATATCTGGAACATACAATTACTTCGTTTTGCTTCGATGAAATTGGAAACGACAAAGGCTCCCGAGGAAAACAAATTGATTGGCTTTTTCTAAGTTTCTGGGAAAAGAATTATAAAACGACTGCAGGCCCCGAGAACTGCAAGCCGTACTCGATCACGGGCAGCCTGCCTCTTGTCGCGATGATGCAGCGCGAGGGATTTGACTTGCAGCTGGATGGGTTTGGCCTCATGAGTGTCTACCACGCGGTGAATGAATACTGCCTCCTCTCCGACATTCGCAAAGGCCACGAGATCCTCGTGCGCATCGTCTGCCTGCTCAACGCTGATGGACGATGAGGACGGTCGATAGTAGAAGGTCGACGCTGCATGCGGGTCCGGTGGAGCAGGCAGCTCGAGCTCCACCGAGACAATGAAGCCCTCGTCTGAAGACCGCTCTTCTGCTTCGGAAACGTACGAATGCTGCGCCTTCATCCGTCTCTCTGCTGCGTCCACGCGCCGAGCCAAGGATGGCAGCAGGAACGGCGACGGCGCGCTGGCCGCCACCGCTTGATATCAGAAAGAACCCAGGGTTTTGGCTCTAGAAAGTCGAACCCCGTGACTCGTGATGTTTTTACCTTTGTGTTTTCTAGAGACGCAATGAGTTCTTCTCATTGAGTAAGTACAAACTGTACAGGAAAGACGTAGCGATCCGTATTCCGGAGAAAAAAACATCGTCGAGTGGTTGCGCCTGCGCTGGCAGTCACACTATTTCCCCTCGCGCCTACATCTCGCGCACGTGGTCTGGCAGTCGCCCAACGCGCATTCGCGATGCAGTTTTTGAATCAATGAAGCCCGCCATGCCGGGGAAAGCATTGGGGCCGCGAGCTTGCGGTGGAACATCTTCATCAACTGAAACGGTTCCAAAGTGAAGCCTCATTCCGCGAATACCATGCAAGAAAACACTTTAGTGCTGAAGGCCTGCTGTTGTAGGGATTTCACTTTTTGCCGCTGGGGTTGTTGCAAAGAGGTACTCTTGTGATCGCGTGGGTCAGTGCTTAAGAATCAGTCGACCGCTGCTGCGTGATCATGTGGGGAAGGGCGAACGTCTTGGCTTTTGTTGGGCGAGGCTTTCGATGGGCTCCCAGTTGCGTTTTCGGATTCCGATACACTATGACTTCGGTGCCGGCACTATCGTGGCGTCCGTGTTTTGTGCTGTGCTTTCTCGCTGACGAATACGGAAACGGTTTTTACGGTTAGTAGAAGTTATACACCAATGCTGTTCTTGCTTCTCGTAAGGTAACGTGGTAGACACCGACGTACTCACATGGCTTTAAGGAATGTAATCGGGATACCGGTGTTGTCGTTTTATTAGTTGTTGAGAAACGCACCATGGCGGCCGGGGACGAGCTTTATCCTCCGGCCTCAACCGTGAGCGAGCTTTACCCGCCAGCCGCTGGCCCTGGCCGCGCGAGACGCGACGAGATTTTTCCGCCAGCGTCGACATCGGATGAGAGCCTCGAGGGGCCGGACGAGTTTCTTGACGCTGCGGGGGTGGTGCGGGCACGAATTTCGGTCGACAGCATGAGCGAGCAGCGACCCGTGCCGAAGCGACCACGAATTTCCGATCGCGCGATCCTTCGGTTTCCGGTACTCACTGCCGACAACGTCGCGGCGAGACGCAGCAGCGCAGCAGAAGGTGCGGCCGCGAGTAGTTCGTCCTCGTCGAGCAGCAATTGCTTTCAAGTTGTGAACACATTCAGGAATGCAACTGGCATTGCACCAGCACCGATGGGAAGCAAACTCCTGCACCAGCCCCAGCCGACCTGCTGCGGGGGGAGCGCGTCGGGGTCTGCGTGCGCCTCGACGAACGCTTCGACGGAGCAAGCGTCTCATCAGGCACAAGAAGCAGCGGGAACAGGTGCTCATCCCTTTCAGACCGCTTCGAGCCCGGAGGAGTTCGTTTCGGAAACCATTCGGTTCGGCAACTCCTCCATCGAGGAGGACAATTCGAACTCGCATCTCCATCCCATGACGCTGTTGCAGGACCACGGATCGGTCACCTACACGGGGGTTTCCCCGGAGGATGCTGGCGACATTGCGTTCTACAACAACTTCGAGGGTGCGGTCCGTGGCGCAGCGGGAGGAGGTGGCCCCGGCCGCAGTATTACCGGAGCCGCCCCCCGGGGCGCGGGGGGGAGAGCCGTCGCGGGAAATAGCGGCGACAGGCGCGTCCGCACCCCGCATACGCCGGGCAACATGATCTCGCCGCTCTTTGGGAACCCGAACCCGCTGACAATACGAACGCCACTGTTGCCCACGCCCTTGGAGGATCAGGAAGGGCTGTTTCTGGACAATGGGGACCGCTTTCTGGAGGAGGGCCTGAGCTGCAGCCTGTTCCCCGCGGGCGCGGCCCGGGTGTCGGCGAATGGGGGCGTACACCAGCGGGGTTCGCTGTTGAACTATCATCTTCCAGCGCCCGCCGCCGCGCGAGGAAGTATGTTGGGGCAACACGACCGGCCAGCACCCTTGCTTACGCCCGGCGGGGTGCATTGCTTGACGCCGGGCGGGGGCGTGCAGCAGGTGTTCACGCCGGTGAGCCAGCAGCAACACGACCAGTCGCAACACCGTCAAGCAGCGGCGCGAGCCGCGAGCAGTCTTTTCGCCTGTGGTCGACCAGCGGCAGAGGAGGAGGAGCACGGCGTTGTTTCGGGACGTCGGGCCTCTGACCTAGCCGCGCGAAATCTGGTCTTCCACGTGCCAGCGTTTGGCGGCGCGCGACACAGTGGCCCACAACAGGCTGCAGACGACGAGGAGGACCACGACGGGCGAAAAAAGTCGGGCGACAGCGGTAAGTGGGATAGAGCGGATCCGGACCGCCGCGACCGGTCCTGCTACTCGTTTGCAGACCCTTTCTCTTCCTCGATCGGCGGGCAGAGCAACGCCCGCCACTCACGCAGCAGCGCGTTCGAGAGTGCAATATCGTCGTCAAGAGATCTGCAACTGCCCGTCGGACATAGGCGAGCAAGCCCGGGGGGCGGGCCTGGTGGTGGAGCGGGAGGTGGTCTCTTTGGCGCGAGAGCACATGCGGGAAACAAATCGCCAAGCGAACAGTCGCCATGGGGGTCTTCCTTGCGAAGCCGGGCGTTCGCCTACCGGCCGTCGCCGTACTGCGCGCCACAGCGAAGCGCAGTGGAAATGCTGCTGCAGGGGTTTAGCGTACCACCAGAATTGCAGCCGAATACGTTGCCGGTACTGACGAGGCCGAAGTTGTAAGCCTATGATGCAATTTTGATATGCGCAAGAAGGAGAAAATGCGATCGGTAGACCACCTCATCAAGAACTGATTGTGAAGCTGCGCTCTGCATTTAAAATGATAAATTAAACCATCGCTCATTGTTTACAGGAAACAATCCCGGAGGACGAGGTTTTGATATCGCCGCTCACGGAGGAAGAATCCGGGCCCACGGGACTGTACGCGAATTGGCCCGTGCGTGCGGACAAGTACACGATGTAGCGCCTGCCTTGGACGAACCGTTCCAGTTCGCCGCAAAGGCGCTCCGTGTAACGGTCTCTCGATAAAGATTCTCAGGCATGACATTTTTCCACATGCATCACTCACAAACTACACTGTACAAGGATAATTTGTATTCTCAGTCTTGACCTCCACGAAGTCACACAATGACACACATGTACATCCTCGACGTTCTTCACATGTATCATCTACACGTACCGTTTCCTCATTCAAGACGCCTGCATTTAGCGACATCAGGAGGAGTAGGTGGATGTTAAAACATTTTCCATTCGTTTCCCATTTCGTTCCTCTAAGCATGCATGTACAGATCCATTGAAAGTAGTTCTTTGCTACTGCAGCCCTTGTCCGTGATTTTGTACCAATCAGTGGCTACATACACCGTCAGACCTAGAGCTGCACTATTTTGCGTGAACACAGCGGAACACGTCGTGCCAGATGGTGCTGTCACATTACCTCGCCCCTTGTTGCGGCGAGGCTGGGCTTCAAAGCGACTTAGCGCGCTGCACTCCATATGTATGAGCTTTGTATGGACAGTACAAAAGGCTTAAGGCCGGTACGGAGTGAGAAAACTCCGCTGAAACCGTATGGACCAGGTTGAAAATGCACTGTGTCTCTGTTTTTACGTTGCCGTAGAATGTCGGTGTCGTGCTCGTGGCCGCGTTGTGATGCTTTCGTCGTCGTGAATGAAGGTTTTGGACGTCCGTGACCGTATTCGTCCGTCGTTGAACATGTGATCGTGCGATGGCGTCGTAGAAGCCGCGTGCATGTAGTCAATGTCTCATACCGCGAACAAAGCGATACATGCATTCTGTGCTGACAAACAATGCTGGCCTATGATCCCCACGTGCGTATCAGGCGATGGATTGTGTACCCCCCCTAGCCACATCAGATTTACTTTTTCTGCCATAGCCTGGCAGTAAAGGAAATTGAGCAGGGCTGCTGCCGTTTCCGGTGACAGGACAGGCACGAGGTGCCTTTGGTCTCAACGGCCATATTATTGTTGATAGAATTCGAAAGCTAGTAAAGCATACGCCTTCATAGCACGCATTACGACGGACGTCTCCTACAAACATATCTCCCTCTAAAATTCCGAAAACAATTCACTACTACGAACGTTTCGATCTTCTTCGCAATTGTATATAGGCTGATCGGCTTTTCTTTTTCCAATCGGCAAACCGCCTTTTTCTTCAATCGATCCATCGCCCACACCGGTCCGCAATGGGTGGCGGCTCCCAGACGCAGGGCGGGCGGCGGCCCCGCAATCTGGGCAGGAAGGGCAGCAACCTCCGCGTCGCGGCTGCTTCGGCGCTGGGCGAGCGCAAGGAGGCCACCGAGGCCGAGAAGCAGGAGGAATTGTTGCGCAAGCGTCGCAACTACCTCCAGATTGCCGGTAAGCAGGACCGTTCCGACGGCATCCTTTTTGGTTTGAACGAGGAGCCGTATGATCAGGGGCCCCGCCTCCAGGGCGACGAGCTCATCATGGACCCCGAGTCCGGGGAGCCCGTCTCCGCGATGGACGACTTGCTCGACCGGTCCGAGCTTGAGCAGCTGCACGAGCAAACCAGTCAAGCCATGCACCAGGACGACGTGCTGAAGCGGCTCCAGTCCGGGCTGAGCCTCGGGGAGTATCAGACCGTTGACGTGTTCGACGTGGTCGAGAAAGCCGTCGCAGGCATGGTCAGAAAACCAAAGAACTGGGCGGAGTTCCTGTACGGCCCGGCGGGGGTGCCGGGGGACGTGCCGCCGGACCGGCAGCTGCCCGGCAGCAGCTGGATGTTCGCGCGGAAGGAACCCGACAGCATGGACACGATCGAGTTGATGTTGCAGGAATTGAACGGCGAAAAACCCAGCACGGCGAGCGGCCGGGGCGGGGGGTCCACCCCGCTGAAGCCGGTGCTGAAGCAGCTGCGGCTGGGGGGTCCGGCTCCGGGTCAGGGCAGCAGCGCGAGCGGTTCTGCGACTTCCTCCGCGGGCCCGCGTGGGACGCGGTCGCACAAGCGATTGAAGTTCAGCCTCGAGCCGCACCGATTCCGGTTGGACGTAGAGGTCGGGCACTTCACAACGACGCGGCCCGCGCTGCACGAGTCGCGAAGTTCCCGGCGCAAGGTGTGGGTGGGCTTCGACCCCGCCGCCAACGTGCAGGCGGCGATCAAGGGCGAGCCCGCGCACCTGCCGCGGGAGGAGAGCGTGCTGCGGCACGAGTGCCAGATCCTCGCGCGGCTGCAGGAAGAAGAGGACCAGGCGGGGATCCCCTACCTGTACGCCTTCGGCGTGAACGAGATGAGCCAGAACTATCTGATGGTGTCCGAGCTGCTGGGCCCCAACCTCGAGCAGCTGTTCGCGATGGAGTCGTCGAAGAAGAAAGCGAACTGGTTCGACCTGAAGACTGTGCTCTCGGTTGGGCTGCAGGCGCTGCGGGCGGTGAACTACGTGCACAAGTGCGACATTTTGCACCGGGCGATCAAGCCGTCGAACTTCGCCGTCGGCAACGTGACGAACGTGTGGAACAAAAAACTGATCTACCTGGTGGACTACGGCTGGGCCAAGGACATGGCCCCGATCCTCGAAATGCAGCGGAAAAAGGACCGGACGGAGGCCGTGAAGCGGCACGCGATGGACTCCAAGTACTTCGTGCCCGAAGTGGAAGTCGGGCTCTCGTTGAGCAACGCGAACGCGGCCAGTGCGGCAGGGGGCAATATGGGCCTCAGCTTCAGCAACATGCTGTTCGGCAGCGGCATGGGCTCGTCGTCCACCATTCCTCCGGGGGCGAACGAAAGCAGCAGTATGCAGCTGAATGCGACCGCCGGCGGGGCGGCAGGGCCCTTCGAGATAAACTCGGAGGACGGCAATAACAGCCTTCATCGCGGCGACGAGGGGTCGCAGGACGGCGCGCCACATCAAGGTCAACCGCAGCAGCAAACCCAACAAACGGTGAACGAGAAGGAGGAGCCCCCGGAGGAGGGCGCGTTCGCGTTTCCGCAGGTGGCGACGGTGGAGTTGCCGAGTATCGCGGGGTTCCCGCGGCACCGGGAAGTGCCGAAGCGCAGCAAGAAATCATTCCACGCGGACGACGACCTGATCGCGGTGACCAAGGACCTTCCGCGCAACGACCACGTGGTGTTCGCGAGCCTCCAGGCGCATCGCAACCAGCTGAACGCGACGTGGCGCGACGACTACTGCGCGCTGGGCTACATGCTGGTGTACTTTCTGAACGGGGGCGCGCTGCCCTGGTCGGAGAAGATCCAGACGCACAACCTCTTCCCGAACTCGCTCGCGTCGAAGAAGGAGCGGGCGAAACGGGAAAAGCAGGCGCAGCTGGACGCGCTGGTGGCCGGCGCGGCGACGACGTCCCCGTCCGCGTCGGGCGGGCACGTGGGAGGTGCGGGCGTGGTCCCGAGCAGCGTTTCCGGGCTGAGCAATTCGAGCGAGCCGCTGGACGAGCTGGAGCTGGAGGAACTAGAGGCGGAGCGGAAGCGGAGCCGCAAGGAGCCGGAGGAGGATTCCCCCGCCAAGCCACAGACCTGGTCGGACGACGAGAACGACCTGGTGACGCCCAAGGTGTTTCGGTACGCGCACTGCGTGTGCCACGCGCCGGAGCTGCGCGACTGCGACCTGCCGCCGCCCACCGTGCCGCTGCCGCTGCGGCAGAAGCAAATCGCCGCGCGGGAGCGGCGCGCGGAGGTGCTCACGCTGGGGATCCGGCGCCGCGTCCTGCACGAGATCCAGGCTGCGAAGACGGACACGAGCTGGGTCAAGCTGTGCGCGGGTTTGAATGGTGGGCGGCTGCGGGCGAAGTTCGTGGAGTTCTTCCGCTACGTCTACGAAGGAAGGGCCATCGCGCACACGGTGGACCTGGGCGGCGGCGCGAGCGACGCGAGCCAGGACTCGAACGCGGACGAGTACGACGGCGAGAACGCGAAGGGAAAGATCGTGACGTGGGGGCAGGTGCTGCCGATCCTGAACTGCGACACGGCGTGGACACAGCACGCGGAGCAGCACGCGTTTGACGTAAACCTGCGGGTGCGGCATGACATCGAGACGGTGGAGAAATTCCTGCTGGAGATGGGCGACGGCCAGGAGTTCGACCTGTCGCTGCCGGGTTTCTGCTGGGACGACGAGTACCAGGCGAAGGGGAGCCGGGGGGGAACAAACCGCCCCGCGATGCTGGACAAAAAGGTGTTCGCAAACCAGTCGTTCCCGAGTTACGTGCAGCGGGCCTGCGTGCTCAGACACGACCAGTTCCACGAACGCGTGCACAAGGCAATAGACTGGGAGCGGGACTGCGCAGAACACGAAGAAAGCACCTTCAGAAAACAACAGGAGTACCAACCTATAGATACTCTATTTTTCGAGTTTTTCTTTGCATGATGTGGGCGGCGAGCTTTCAGATTGTCCGTAAAATGGATGCGAAGCAGTTTCCTGCAACAGCGCTCGCGCCGCACAGTTGCGCTGGTTGCACGTGACAAACGCACTACCAGCGCGAAGTATAAAGTGCTGAGATGTAGAAGTAGATGCACCTCCTGTACGTTCCTTCGTAAGAAGCCGTAGTGGTTGGCTGTCGTGGTTGTGGATGTGGTGCAACGCGAGCCTCTAGTCCTATCGTCTTCATTTGAAACTATACTTTTGCAGGATTGCCGGACACTGGGCGCAGCTGCGGAACAGTACGGGGCTTGCAATGAATTTGCAGAAGCAGACCAACCCGACCAAGCGAAAGTCGCTTGTGCCTTTGAGGCGGCAGGCAAATCTTGAAGCGAACTTCGGAGCGTTCATGGACTCGCTGTACGTACCGCTTGAGATGCGCGAGAGCTACCTACTCGGACAAGGTGCGGGGCGCGAGGAATGAGGAGGCAAACTAAAGTTCGTTGTGGAGAGACGAAGACGTAGACGACTAAAGGAGGTCGTCGTCAAACGATCATCGATGACGAAGACCGATACGAGGCGTTTCCGATCGTAGTAAGAAATCAAAACGCGTGGGCGTGCAATTATGAATGCTTTGTTTCATGTTTTTCATCCGAGGACTGCGGACGCAGACCTCAACACTTGCTGAAAAAAGTACACTGAGAAAAACAACAAAAAAATCACGCGAGGAGCGTCGGTGCTGGAGATGTTCATTTAGTTTCATGACTGTCCTCGATCTTCAACGAACTGCATCTGAGTTCGCCAATTCTCGTCCACGATGCCATCCAGCGTCCTGGCAATCGCTCACGTGTCCATTGGCTCCGTGAAAACCTGATGCACGCCGCCCCAGATTTGTTACATCGAAAGCCCCTCTCATGCTTATCCCGCTTAAGTCCGCGCAGCGACCTCTAGCTATTTTTTAAAGTGAAAGTAGAAGTATGAGTATCTCTAGCTCGACCACCCACTCCCCGCTGGAGCCCAGCGATTCCGCTGAGTGACCATGGCATTTCTAACTCCTCGACGCAGCTAGTGCTAGCCCGAAACTATCAATGATGCGTGAAGATGCGAGCACCATGCCGAATCCGGAGGCGTTCCAGGGCATCTCGCCCCCTACTGGCACCACGACAGGTGCCGGCACAGCCAGAAGCCGGGGGAGAGTGGAAGTCACGATCGTCTTCGCGGGGGAGGAGCATTTCGCGGGTGTATTTCCGGATGCGCTCACGATCGAGCGCTTTGGCGTGGCGCTGAGTGAAGCGAGTGAGTCGCTCGGGCTCTTCCCGCTGGGAGCGCGCTCCCTCGAAGGGACCCTGCTGTGCGAGCCCAATTTCGTGCTCGTCGCCTGTGGAGGGGACGCGACGCTGCGTGGAGGGGAATGCGGCGATCACGGGACGATCAGGCCCGGTGAGCGCGAAGACGACTTCCAGTACTTCGGATCCCGTCCTTGTCCGCTCGCCTCGTCCTCCGAAGACGCGGCGTCTTC